>KK502452.1:621220-632533 GCA_000688735.1 Glossina austeni
TTTTTTTTTTTTTTTTTTTTTTTTTTTTTTTTTTTTTCTAACTACTCGTGACTGTTGCAGCGACTGTTGAAAAATTTATGATAATAAATTATATTACACGACACTTCTAACTGTGTACAGAGCGGTGAGAGCGGGATGGATACGAATATAAGATGATGACGATGATGGGCAATAGAGTAGTAGCACTAGTCTTAGTGAGACTGATTCTCTGCCATCGGCATACCGCACTGTAGTACATGAACATGTGTCCAGTGTTAGCAGCAACCACGCCGATCCAATGGCAAGCAACTAAACAAAATTTGTCCTAAAACTTGCAACATTTTTTTTAATTGTTAAATGTTAAAGAATTTGAGAAATAAAAAGCAGAAAGATGGAAAGAAAGAAAGAAAGAATGGAAAAAAAAGCAAGTAAGAAAACTATATTCGGTCTCGACCGAATCTTTTACACCCATCATCGTTATCCTAAAAAAGACAAAAAAAAAAATTAAAAGAACTAAATTTTCATGTTCTATAATGCGGAATGGGCGCGATTGATTTCCGTGAGGCGTTATAAGCGTATCCTTGGAATAGTTTAACTCGCACCCAATTTATTTTACAAGTTTATAGGCGATATCTTCATATTCGCTAATGGTAGAATCGTTACCATAGATATTATACAATTCCGCATGCATACACATGGACAGACGAAGAGACGGACATGTTTAGGTGCATTCCAGATTTGAAACTGGTCAAAAATTTATATTCTTTATGTTGTTTTTCAAGATTATTTCTGCGTCTTATGAAGGTACTGAAGTTAAAAAGTTAAATTTTGATACCGTATAATAGGTTGGTAGGTGTTAATGGATTTTTCCATTTTTGTACAGGTGTTACAACGTTGTCCGTAAAATGTGCATTCAAATTTTTGTACATTTTTTCTACGATAGTTTAAGAATAATGAGCAAAAAACCAATTTCTTATTCATTTTGAAAAACAGACGTGTTCTCAGTTTAGGTGGTACTGTAGGCATTTCCTTCGACCGATTTAGCCCATTTTCAACGCCAACCTACATGCAAAAGCTTTCAATGTTTCTGCCAAATTTAAAGTCGATAGCTTCATTTTTGCGGCCGGGAGAATGTTTACAACAGACGGACAGACGGGCATGCTTTAGTCGAGTTCAAATTTAATGCTGATCAAGAATATATATACTTTGTGAGGCCTTTGTGGTTCCCTTCTGGGCGTGCATACGTCTTGACGAAATGAACATACCCCTCATCTTTTGGCGATGGGTATACAAAGAAAAACACTAAACTCATTTAAGTGATTTTATTGAAATAATAAATGTATTTTGCTTGTAAAAAGTCGAGGAATGCCATTAAGAATTTTTAATTTTAATTAAAAGGAAACTTTACTTTGCAATTCGTCTCTCTCTCTCTCTCTCTCTCTCTCTCTCTCTCTCTCTCTCTCTGTCTACACTTCACGTAAAAATTTATTATAAGTTTTATTTGCTTAAGAAAAGTAGTTGCACAGCTAACAACGCATACAGTTTAGGTGGAAATTTTCAAAATTTATCTGTGAAAATTATAAGAAACATAACATTGTCAGCTGAAGCCGTATACTTAAAAGGTGGACACCTAGCGATTTTCTCCGCGCTCATGTACATTCACCATTTTCTTAATGAAAAAAGATTTTCAAACACAATTCACGCAAATGAACAAAAAAAAAAAAAATGAATTCTTTTTAGAGATGCCACCCTAATCTACATCTGTCTTTCCTTCCTTTCGTTGATCGCTTACATGAATGGATGTGTATATTTTCAGTGTTTTTTTTTTTTTTTTTTTTTCAGGCATGAGCCTGAACTCGTTGAAGTCGTACGTAGACATTGACTTAAGATTAAAGATTATTAAAGAGACTGAGTTGTGAGTTAAAGAATATAAAACGTTTTAAGCGTTACTTTTCCTATTCAGTTTAAAGGAAGTTTCTGTTTCTGGACAATTGATATTCTACGACAAGTCCAAGTGCAAAAGCTCGTGATATGGGTCAAGCGAACCATTACGATTGATGCAAGAAATTGGGTTTGATGGCGGCACCGCAATAGAAAGATCTATGACGACAAGGCATCGTTTGGCTGTATACTGAAATATCTACGAAAGGAAAGTTAGGCCGAACGGTGAGCTGTCCAAGCTGCCATATTCACTCTATATCGATTCTTCCGATTGTAACTGCTTCGTTCATTGGATGTTTAATTATAATGTTTGTTCAGGCAATACTTCAATCGTGTTACGATTCTTTTCGGCGGGAAAATTGATTCCTGCTAAGAAGAGAAACAAAATAATGGTCAATCGTGGAGAACACTTTTAATAACACTTTAAAAAAAAAAAAAAAAAAAAAGTTAAGCTATACGCCACCCCCACATATATATTTCATATTGGATATTGCTCTGAAATAACTCGCAAGATGATAAAGAGATGCAAACATGACTTTATTGTTATTATCTTCTATTATTTATTAATAATTATTTGTTTATCGCAAAGAAATAAATTCGTGAGGTAACCAGTCGTTTTCATCATCTTAAATATTTCATTGACACTACATAAGATTGCCCGCTCCGAATGCGAACCTTCTTATTGGGGAAAGACAATCAGAAATCGCGATAGGGAGAAGTAGAGTACTTCAGGAAATCTTGCAAATGTTCTGATCGTAATTCTCTTGACATTGGTTGGTTAGTTAGTCGTGTAACAAGATTAGGATTGACATGCGAGTACTGTTGACTTATTTCGGTAACTTTCTCTTTAGTTTCCACCTTCACACAAATTGACCGCAGTAGTGGCAAAATTGCACGTACTACACTACGAATCGTTTCCACAACCACCATAGCCGTAGCCGTTAGTGATTATAATCAGTTCGCGAATTTCAAAAAAATATCCGCTGGAAGAAGGTACGGCTCTCTAAGAAACGTAAAGAAATATTAGAGAATGGTTGGGCTGACTGTGTTGCTTTTGAATGGATAAAACCCAGTCCGAATTTTGCCTAAAAGTTGTTGTTTTATTAGCAATTGTGCGATGCGTTATCTTTAAAGGCCAATCTTTTCCATTGTGCCATATAAAGTATAAAAGAAGAAGAAGAAGAAGAAGAAGAAGGCGCAAATTTGCCTGCTAGGTCAGCTTGCATACATACAAGTGGTAAAAGTTGGGGCTGAACCCCATTTCCCATTGCATATATAATTGAGTGATTTTTTTAACGCTTTAATAGAACAGCGCGTTCTTAAATGCACACATAAATGCAACATGAATGACAAGTTAAATGTTTGCCTTTCTTATCATCTCCATTAAACTATGTCGTGTGCAGTATATTGTCAGCCATTGGTTGGCAGCATTTTAGGTCATCAATAAAGTACAGCTGACGCAAACTTTCAACGATGACAGAAAATAAAGAGACTCCTTTTAACATTTATAATGAAACGCTATCTCTACATATCTCCGCCTTAAAACCACATAATATGTACATTATCAGCAACCTGTATTTATCGAATAATAGTTTTGTACTTCCATTTCTCTGCCGTTCTTCTCTCTGTTATTTAGTTGCTCTGCTTTGCACCACCACAGGAGGACCGCCCATACTTTTTATTGGCCAAAATAAAAAAAAAAGACAAATAAGTATAAAAGCATCGCAATTCTAAAGTTCAGATAATAAGGAAATTAGTCATTGGGGCGCATCTTAAACATCTTTAAAAATTAATTTGAATGCGTTATAACGACTCCGAATTCTCCGAATTCATATCATTTTCATCTCGCACTATTACCATTCAAATCTGCTACGAATTTTTTCAATTTTCTCGTTCACTTACCATAAGTGTGACATCGACATTTACATTGGTGAAATGAGTGGACAGATAAAACAAGCTACAGAAGCACCTACAAAGCAGAATTCTATGTGGACCTCCAATAATGGACATACATTGCATAATAGAATGCACTTAAGTCAACTTGAGCGCGAAAAGCGAGGACACCTTAAAATATATTGCATTATCTTCATATATACACACACACACACACACAAACTAACGTGTGACCATGAAAAAGCGGTTGCCATTTCAGACCAATAGAAAAATTCAATACAGTCAGAGATTACTAAGAGAACGTTCTTCAAATTCATTGAATGTCTGCCTCAACTTTGCTTACAATTCGTCATTGGTTCGAATCAGTTCTTCGTCACATTTCGGCCATAATAGCCATTGCGTTTCGTCAATAGCAGCTCTGATATTGTCTTTTAGTGCTTAATTACGGGCTCCATTTCGAGAAATTGCAGAGTAGGATAATTTTTTACCAAATCGAGTCATTGTTTCAAGAGCTACCGGCTAACCGGTGGCGTATTGTAACTGAAAACGAAGGTCGTCAACATGTATAGCGTCAATCTTAGGCAAGTGAAGGTCACCCAATTTCATTTGCTAACGGAATTCGTTTACTGTTAATGGTGATACTTGCGAACAAGTGCGGTCCAACTACGCGGCCGGCCACAAAAACGCGACGCACGGAACTGTAATTCGTTGCGGCACTTGAGACACTGTTGCATAATTCTTTTTCATGGTTTTCATAGCCCCAAATGCGATAGTGTGGCCGGTTTGTGTACCAGGATAGATAGAGGAAAGAGTGATTTATTGTGCATATCATGAAGTTCTTCATACATTTCCAGCACCTAATTAGCGAATATACGGCGCGTTTTAGCGAATGTGCGTAATCTGTTGAATTCGATTCTTATATCCAAGATATATAAATGTGATAGAATGCAAACTAGCTTTTGATGCTCGGAATTTCTGCGATCCTCTTATAAAGGACAGATCACGGTTTTCAGCCACACTCGCAATTACACAGGCGGATGGACGGGCACGAGTTGATTTCACTAACCATTTCGAGATACTCGGATTTATTGATTAAACTTACTATAGCCGTCCGTCCAGCAAGGCGCTTGATGATAGCCGAACGGAGTACAAGCTTGAAAAATCGTCTCGGTGGTGTTTTTGGTCATTTTTGCAATGACTGTGCACCGCAATTACAATCTCATAGGGATAGTTCAAAAATGGCGTACAATCTAGAATAGCATCGCTTTGTGAAAGACTCCGTGACTTATGCAAAAATAGACATAGGTCACTTTCAAAAGCCAATGGCTCATAGAAAAATTGTTGCTTTCAAAATCCGATGATAAGCTCATACTACGGAGTGCCCTTGAACTTAGGTCAAATTTCAAGATTTCGAGCAACTATTACTATAGAATATATTGAACATGTACACGTTACAAAAGGAATGAAAAAATTGGTACACCCGCTTATCATGATATGATGAATGAAATGACGGTAATGAAGACAGTTATTGTCATACAACATTTCCAGGTTGTTTTGTTTGCACGTCGTTGCTTCTGAGAGCATTTTTTCCAAATTGAAAAAATATAAAATTTATTTTTAGTGCATATTTAGTGCATTTGACATAATTAAAATTGGCATATGTCTCTTCTTTGCAAATTCCTTCATTCCACGCAAATGCATATCTGATGTCTATCCACGTGGTATGTTATTTTTCCACCACCCAGCTGCTTAAAATATCAAAGATTTTTTGCATTATGTTCCGTTTTCCCAGCTATTGCTTTACATAAACATTTTTTCATTGTCGTTTAACACAAAAGAATTGCACTTTTTCCACTTTCTATGACAACGCTACGCATTATCCAGCCAATTCTTATTTATTCATATTTAAATTTCACATCAGTTCCTTCCGCTTAGTTTAATGTACAATTTCATTATAACTTGAATTAACCTGCATTTTGTGATGGATGCCATTTGGCTTATTCGTGCTTGTTCTTATACGGTGCCTACTATACTACTACTACTACTACTACTACTACTCTACATCTACTCGTTATTATTTCATACTTAATATTATTATTTTTATTTATTTCTTGTTTATTTTTCATACTTATGTATACGCATTCATATATGTATGTATACACATATATATATATATATATATATATATTTCTTTATTAATCATTTTATTAGTCAGTTTTATAAAACGAGAGAGAGCCGTACATAAATTACGCATAAAGCTTTCCTGTTTTCCTGTTTTTTTTCTTTTCATTACATTTTGCTTTGTTCCGTCTCCTTTCTTTTTGATAATAATTTATTATTCATTGAATAAAAACATTTATAGTCTTATCATTAATTCCCAAGAAGCGTATCTATTTCAAATGTCGATAAGAACAAGCATTTATTGGAAATCATATATATATGATCAACTAAAGTTGATCGGTGGGCGTTTATAACGCCACATCATAAAACATCCTGCGACATAAAACATACTTGCTACTGCTTTCGACTGCCTCGTCGACCTCGCCGCCTTTCGTTCGGAATGCGGTGAAATCCCTCACGCAATTAAAGCGAACGCTTCACTCTCCTACTTTATACGATCAAATCAAAGGGAATTGTTCTTAGGTACTGTTCGTCATGACAAATATTAATGAAGAACGCAAGCGGGACCATTTGTGATTTTTAAAAGGGTATAAATACATCAGGTCTCCAACTATGCAGGACGGATTTGTGAAAACCGATAACTAACACTACCTGTGGAGGACATACGCATCTAAAATTGTGTTTTTGTATAGCCTGGACAACATCTGACAATAACGAACAACATTATCATAAACTATTATAAATCAACCGATATTGCAACGCAAAAAAAAAGATTTTTCCTAACAACGACGATATCGAGTTTTGTGTCAAAACAAAAAAAAAACGCCAAAGACGGGAAATTTTACTTAGCTTTGCTTAATTCGAAGGATACCGCTGCTGAATCACTAAGAGGGATAAGCAATGGGCACGTAGTGATCAACGAACCTTCATTTAATAATGATGAAGACTAAATGTTGTACCGTTCACGTCGATGACAAAGCTGAGTGTTATTGGTGGTGAATTTTCGGGGTCAGCTGTGGTGGTGTAATCTATTATGAGCCTTCAACGCCTGATGAAATCGTTATAATCAAGCGGTGCTAAGTGCAATCAATTAATTTAAAGCGTTTACTGTTCAAAAAATGTCCAAAATATCAAGAAAAGTAAGTCAAGGTAATTCTTTAACAAGATGTCTGTCCTTCTGCCCGTCCATTTATCCATATGGGAAAAACGATTTTTGACAGGTCGGATACACTAGACTGAAATAATTTTGTTCGCGCGGCTTTCTCACCAAACTCGACTATTTTTGGCTTCTATTGATTAAGCATTTGTGCCGAGCAAAGGCGTGAAAGAATGACTCGTCAAACCGTTCGCAGCAAAAACGAAAGGTTTTTAGAAGACTTATTATCTGAAAATGTCTAACCAGCGATGAAATACAGTTTGAATACAGCATTTTTTTATCATTGTTCTAAATTTAATGTCTCTTACGGAGGCAAAGCCTCATTTCATACTTGTAGATCTGAATTGTAGATCTAGGTGCACATATTTCGATGCTACTCATACTTTTTGCTTTGACTAAAGACTTCTTAAACCTCGGCTTATCTTGCACCTTCATCCAGACCTCTCTAATTCGCAATGTCATTCATTGACAAAGCCATTCTCTACGAGAAAAAATGTGGCTTATAAAGTCTCCCTGCCAACGTCGTCGAATTAAGTTCAGCAAAGTCCAAAAACAAGTGAGACCGCTTAACAAGTCGATGAGCTTTTTTCTGGTTTTTTTTTTTTTGCATTAAATTAAGTTTAGAAGGTGTTAGGCACCGTCAACAGCTTACGCAGGTATTATCCGAAAATTGTATGTAAATCTGCAATTATTGATAGGATGCTGCCCAGAACCAGAATGTTTTCCAAATCGAATTTTTTATTACTTCTATATTAAATGATTTGATGTAAAGCGTAAGTGCAGCCAATTTTTTCGCTTATGCTAAGAGACGACGTGGTCTTTATTTATTTTGGAATGGATTATCGATTTGATTTGTTTCTCCTCATCATGCAGAGGAAAGTAAGTTTAAGCATTTGTAAGTTGATGAAAGGCAAACTTTATCTAGCGGTTTGTTAGTACGATTTCGTGCTTTCTATACCAGAAGAAATTACAGCCAGCGATATATTCGCCACAAAAAAACAAGGTTAGCTTTCCCAGGATTACTGTTCTGGAATAGTTAACATTCTAAGCTAATAGCATAAATCGCTAAAAATATTAAAAAAAAAAAAAACAAACGAAGCAAGAGTTTTTTGTAATCTACAACTATCCTGTAGACAAATTCTAATTAAAAGATAGAGCAAAAGAACCATTTGCCCGACATATCATATCACGTATCATTTTATGTATCATCACATCGTATATGAAAGTGTAGATTTTATACGACTTGCCAACACTTTACAGTTCACTCCATAAACCATATAAACCCTATTCTTAAGAATTTATACGTTATACGTTGTTGTTGTAGTTGCGAATAACTTCTTGATTCGTCGTAATCGTCTGCCCATTTTCAATACACACACACACATATTTATTAAAGAAAAATTCAAAAGCTAAGCGTTCGTTATCGTTATGTCGACCACGCTGATTAGATCGATAAGTTCTGGGACTGGCTAATAAACAAACATTACATTTCGACGCCTGTCTTATCGTTTGATGCAAGTATTCTTCGCTGTAGCATGCTATGATAACAGCCATTGTGACTAAACGCGGTACTCAGTTAGAAAACGGATTTCTGATGCCAACAGTTTCATGCAAAACAGTGAATAACCTCTCAATGCTCAATTTCATGAGAACATCAGCTACTTCTCTCTTGCAACTTCAACAAAATTCATAAAACTTTTTTTTTCTTGTCCAGCGACCTCTTTCGGGTTTCGATTGTGTTCAGAAATGACGATGTCCTCCCAGAATTGCGTTCAAAACGAGCAGATCACAAACAATTTGTTGTCTTCGATAGACAAAAATTCCCAGAAAACTTCTCTACTCAACGCTGACCTTGGCTGCTATCTATTTCTGTCAAGCGTCGATGTTCAGCTTGTTTTGAAAATAAGGAAAGTAGCGTCAGGACAGAGCGACAACCATTTGTAGACAAATATTAAAAATGATATGAAATAATTAAGAGAAGTCGCTTGAGGCTTGATACTCTCTAAAAATTATGTGCGTTTTTTGTTCAACACACGACGCTTATGAGCTAGTACTACGAATAACTGACATTCGATTGTAGTACCTTATGAGATTCCCGGTGTACATTTACATAGTATGTCTCTCGGTTTGTGGGTAACAAAAAAAAAAAAAAAAAAAAAAAAAAAAAAAAAATGTGTGAAAGCATAATTAATATGCACTAACTATGTCTCATCCCATCGCTCGACTGACTACACAATCCGAATCGATTGTTTGCAATAGGTAGCTGGAGAAGATACATTTTTAATTAAAAATTTCATTTTATTTCAAACTTTATAAAATACGAATTTTTAATTATTATAATTATTTTTTTTCGATCGTTTTTCACTTTTCACTTTTCTTTAACAGCTCAAAACAAACCAAAGCGAATGATAAATAATAACATAACTTTTATGGACTGGTTTCCTTGTTCCACTCAACAACTATAACTCGGAAAAACATAATAGCAGCGCCACGTAAACAAACTGAACATTAAAAATAAATTAGGAACAAAAAAAAAAAAAAAAAAAAAAAAAAAAAAAAAAAAAACAGAAAACATTTACATAAAGTATTCTTTTAACCCACAAAAATAAGATGCAAACGCAAAATATCGCATAAAAAAGAAATCTGTAGTCGTCTTATGACGAATTTTACATGCACATTATCCTTCACATTGTAACACATCTAAGATATCCATGACTCGAATTTTCTTTACATTCACAATTCGCGTTAGACTAGATATGTAGGCGTGTAAATGCGTGCGTTATGTCTCAGCGGAAAAGGTGTTTTTTCTTCTCAACAGTCGACTTTTCCTCATCTGCGAGCTCGTAAGTGAAAAAAACATCTAAGCTCTTGCCTGGGCTTACTATGAGTCATCACCAACTTGAAATTCAAGTCCCGAATGGCGCGATAGAGTGCAGCCAAAAGACATTCAATAAGACTATGCCCATGCCGGGCAAAAGTGACAAGGCCGTGCATTTTCACTTCGTCACGACACGATTGGCAAACATGGCCCTAACCCAGTCAAGCTATTGTTAATCAATAGGAATACGTATGAAAATCAAAAAAAAAAAAAAAAAATCCATTTCTGGATCTATATACGCACTTGCCATTCAACTGGTGTAAAAAATCTTCAATTTAAACAAAAACACCTGGAAGGACTCCCTAATTCTATTCTTCATAGAAATCTCATTCATTTCTCATTTTTAACTGTGAGGTGTGCGATGTTAAAATCGTCCAATCTTGCAAGAGTTCTGCAAAAGACGGAACGCTGGCCTGATGTTCAGGCCGATGAAAGAAAACACTTTATCGATTCAAATCGAACGGGCTAGTTGACAATCAAAGTGTCCGCTTAAAGATTAAAGAAATCATTCATTCATACATAAATAATTCGAAATTTCAAGAAAATTAATTCTATCCCGATTAAAAAGATCTCTTAGTTTCTTCTAAACTATTTAATATATAGACACGAATTTCTTCAATTCTCAACTTATTGGCAGATAGAAAAATGAAAATATATAGAAAAAGTCGGCTTTATCAGGTATAAGTAGGTAACTGTTGGTTGCTAAGTTGAATATAAAATGGAGAGAGAAGTTGCGCGAAGCCTATAGTTGTCCTTTCGTTTAGACTAGCAATTGAATTAATAAAAATTGTATTGAAATTTCTTAGCAATTATGACAAAAGTTAAAGAACATCAGTCATATTTAAAGTGTGAGGAACAATTTATTGTTTGATCAATAAATTACATCTAACAACTGGACAGATTTGCAGTGCTAACGCTTGTAGCGAGATGTTACAAATCATTTGACCAACTAACTAATTTATTTTTGTCGTCGGTTGTTGGCTGTAATAAGAGTAACAACAACAACAACAACAACAACAACAACAACAACAACAACAAAAAATAACAATCGATTTATATATTTTTAAGTGTATCTAACTGTAAGTGTAACGTAACCAAAATGCAAGCGAAAATGCATACGCGTTCTTCTGTTTATGTGTGTTTGTTATGTTTTTATTTTTCCCATTTCCGGTAGAAAGTACAGTTTTAACGTGAGCTGCTGACAAGTCTGCTTTTGTTCATTCCTATTGCACTTATAAAGTTGTTTTAGTGCAACTGCCGATAACAAGTGTTACTGCAGTTATTGTTATCGCAGTTGTTATTGTAGCATATTTTTTTTTTTTTTTTTTTTTTTTTTTTTTTTTTT
>KK502452.1:633030-655952 GCA_000688735.1 Glossina austeni
ATTAATCTTCTTTCATTCTTTGTTTTTTTTTTTTTTTTTTTTTTCTTTGTACGATGTAGTTGTGCTGAAAAACGGCCACAAAATTGTTGTATCGAACGGATGTGGCCGCTTGGTTGGCTGGATGGTAGTTGCACATTTTCAATACAGCACCAAACCCAAAACAACTTTTTGTAATATTAGACGGCAATAAGGATATATGTCAAATATCGTAGAAGAGGAAATTGAAACTACAAAAATGTAGTTTGTTCAGTATTTTCTTTTTTTTTTAAACAACCATCGTTGCTTGTACATTTTTTTTGATTGCTTTGTATGTGCAAGTGTGGGTGCAATAGCATTGATAAGAGTTTGAAGCAATGGAAAAATTTGAAGCATTTGCCAAAATTTGCAGCAATAACCAACCACTGATATTATTGAGGTCATTTCTTAAAAGGTCAATTGTAAATATTTACTTACAGTGGAGAACTTATTAACAACAACGGAATTTTTTCGTTTCCATTTGACATGGCAAACAGTATAATTGTTTGCCTTTTGGATTGTATGTCATGTTCATATCATCATATTTTTTAGCATTTACTAGATATGGTTGTAGATGACGTCAGTTTATTAATTCAAGCTTTCTTTCGTTTCGTTTCGTTTTCAGGGAAACTCTTCCACAGCAGCTGCCGCCACTGTTGCAGCTGCCGTACCACCGCCACCACCGCGTAACGTTTTCCCTGGAGCTGCACCACCAGCTCCAACCGTCTCATTAAAGGGGATTCCACGACCGCCAGCCATGACTAGTCCAGCGACTGCAGCTGCAGCAGCAGCCGCCGCAGCAGCGGCTGCCGGTGGCTTAGCCGGTGCTCCGTATCGCGGTGCCAGTTGGACACCTCAAGGCTATGCACCGGCTGCAGCCGCAGCAGCTGCTGCCGCTGCTGTAGCGCAACAATATCGATATACAGCACCTTTACCACAACCAACTTATGCGGCCTATACACCGCATACCACAACAACACCAGCGACAGCAACGGTAAGCTTCATGCCACTTCCATTTTCATTGATGCTAATAGATCTTAAAATTACTTACGATAGCTTTCCGAACCAATATATATATATATATATATATATACCGATCTGCCTTCCAAACTTTCAAAGTATTCTTAACGAAATGCGAATCTCGCTTATTCTCTTCTTCTATATTAATTGGAATCAGTTGGATTTACTGTTATGTGTGTATTTAAATTACTAACTAGTTAATCAGTTCGCTGTTGGACATGAATTAGAATTAGATTTACACACACGTACAAACTTTGTTCGAAACACACAAAGTGTGAACGTTAGTTCAAAAGATAATCGAAATTTCAAGCACCTCTTGCTGTCTACGCACTTGTTGTAGGCAATTACAGCTACGACAGCCGTGACAGCGAGGATCATATAAGACTCATATAAGAAAGGCTGTATTAGACTGCCGTCTAAGTCGTTTTAAAAGCAAATACATTCTTATTGCTGATCAAAATTTGCTCCAGTCTCTTGAGGTTTGGTATTTATTGGAATTTTGTCACCAAACCAAACTCAACTATTACTAGAGATATGTCCGTGTTAACCAACATAAAAATGTCGTTTAGTATCCATATACCATACGCATTTACATCACACATACATATCTCTTTTTCCGATTATATTTTTTGTCAAAAATGTGATTACTTTTACTCGATCGTCGTATTAGTTCTTAAATTGGGGCTTTCGAGTCTTAGCGCTTTCGGCTTGCCAGAGCTTAAGTTGTTACTAAATCTGCTATGGAACGTTCTTGATCGCGGCATAATTTTTTAGAAAAGATGTGCCCGTGAATCAGAAGAGATTCCGACCGAATATGATCCTAATAGGCCAGTAAATAAACGAAACTGTGTGAGATGTGCATGCCTCGGTTATTTATTACTTGGTGCTGCTATTTTGTACAAAACAGCCACAATGCTGCTAAGTGTACAATGTCTTGTGTGTGTTTTGTGTATAAATAAAATTTCACCAGAAGTTTTGTTTATTTTACAGTTCATTACTGGATAGACTGTACAAATGGTTTTCTTTATGAAATAACTGATCAGAGCTGATAACTAAAACCCTTATATAATAAGGGTCACTGTAAAAGATAATTCCATTTTTTAGCTTTAGTGATAGTCTGTTTCATACACCAAAGAATACTGCTGTTCTTCTCATATGTAAACGCATTCATGGCCTTTTCAAAAACCCTCTATAACATCTTATATTATAACAGTAATAATAATAATAATAATAATAATAATAATAATAATAGAGAGGAATGGAGAAAGAAAGTTATTAAGAGACAAATGGACAAAAGGAAAATAGAAACGGAATTAAATGCCAAATATTCTTTCTCAAGTTGTACGTAGCAATGTTGACGATGATGATGATGATGATGATGATGATGATGATGCTAACAGTAGCATACTTTTTAGTGTTAGATGTAGAGTTTTCATGAACAATTTTTTAAAATAAAATTTACGAAAATGTGTTGATTGACTGAATGGCTGACTAACTTATTGATGAACACTGCGGAAGGTGCTCGACTTTCTCCCCTCCCTCCCCTTCATTGATTCATTGAGTATAAGCTACTATACTATATAATGACATAAAGTACTTATACCACTATCATCATCCGTTCGTCTTTTTATAAACGCGTGTGGAAGAATTTAAAACTTCAATGGCATTTGTGCGTGTGCAGTCATGTAGATGAGTGAATATTTCCGATTTTATTGTGAATATCAAACGAAGTACGTCATACTATACCCATGCGATGCGAAATGTGATGTAATGTAATGAAATGAGATGAAAGTCATTTTGCTTAAGTAGTTGTTTCCGCATAAAGACAAATCCTTAACGTGCAATGAGGTATAAATTTTAAATGTGTACATATATCCATGCTTATACTTATGCATATATATATATATATATTTGTATCTGATACAACGCATAACTCTTATATGTTTTCTATACTAAAAGGGAAACATTTCCCTCGCACGCTGACATAAATTTGTTTTTTTTTTTTTTTTTTAAGTAAGCAGAAGCCAACAAATAAAAATCGCATTGATTCTTCTAAAATAAAATCTGATTTTATATATAGATTTTTTTTTAGAAACACATTAAAAAGACCCACGAATATTACGGCGTTCTTTATGGCTTCCTTCTTCTCCGACGTCAATACTATTTTATATCTCGTGCATTCTATCGTAAATACGATAAGAGATGTTAGAGGGACGATCATATAAGGATATGCTTGCGCATATATAACAGATATTCTTTTGCCGAGATTGAACTGTGCTCCCAACTGATATGTTTTTACTGAACCTTTTACTAAAAAAAAGGTTTCTTTATTTTATTTCATAGCCTGTTTTGAATACTAGTATAAAGGGTGGGTTAATATAATGCGCGTTTGCTTTTATTTTCTTTTTCGAAAGGTTTCACAACAAATATTTTCAAAAAATAAAAAAAAAACATTTTTTTTAAAGTTAAAAACGCTATAAATGTATTTCAATATTAGCCGCAAGAACTTGAAACTGAGTTCGGATTCGTGTACGACAGGGACGCTGGGTGTTTTCTATGCTCACCATCGCAGAGATTGGAGATATATTTAGTTGATCAAAATATTTGCAGCATTTCACATGAGTAGCCGAGTAGGCGATGGATGGCGACTAATAACTTAAGGGTCGCGAGTTCAAATCTCAAGTGCGTCACGGTTTTTTAACACGGGCGAGCATATGATCTAAACCATCCATAAATTTATTTACAAAATATATGGACAGTAAATAAATAAAGAAATATTTGAAGCATGAAGAAGGAACTTTGATGAGATGCTCTAGAAAGTATATATGCTCTTGATAAGTACCAAATTCCTAATCGATCTAGGTATGCTCGTCTGTCTGTCTATGTAAACGTTTGCTGTAAAAACCCTTCCGATCGCAAATATGAAGCTATTGCCTTCAATCTATAGCATAAGCATTCAAAGCTTTTGCCCCCAGTTCTGTATTGAAAGCATGACAAACCGACTAAACGACAGACTTATAATACAATATGAATCGAGAACACCTTTGCTTAAGAAAAAAAAAAAAAAAAAACAAAAAAGATGATCTTTTACTTATTATCTATAAACACCAACGGACGGAATAACATAAATATCATCGTATATTGTCTATGTTAGCCTAAAGCGCCTGAACAAAAATAAAAGTGTTGAGCAAGCCCTTATAGCATATATAGACTATAAACTCTCGAGATTCCATTTCTTCCCTTTCTTTTTTGAATATCTTTAAAATAATGGTGATGAGTGTAAAAGATGCACCCACAGCCGAATGTTTTCCTTACAATTGTGTTTTGCCGAAGCATTGGGAGTTACTTTATAGTATCTGAGCTGACCGGATACTTCCGGATGATGGTGAGAATTAACGATTTATATTAAATAGACATCGTTTGAAAGTGTGCTGGCATACCTATCAAAAGAACTTATTGTTGAACCTAAACAAGAAATAGTTTCCATTGTTCCAGGCCACTCTAAATACATACCAAAAGCTACTCCCAACTAACGACAACGCTGTCTATGCGATTAATTCGGATTATCAACAATATTCAACGAGTATAGCCGAATTTCTTCGTCTCGTTGACCACGAAGCGCAACTGATATCAGTCCTGCGTATAAGTTGCTGTGGATTTATTCCATTTATTTATTCTATTTATTTATTTTTATAATTAAAATCGTAAATTGATTTTTCAAGAATTTTTTGTAAAAATTTGAATAAAACCGGATTTCCTAAACATTCCAAAAAAAAAAAAAAAAAATTCATAAACCACATAGCATAGCAAAGCAAAGTGGGTGCGCCAATACAATCTTATCGTCATACACTAAACAAAATCGCATCGTGCTATCGCATATCGTGCCTACTGTAACTCTTTCAATTATTTTTATGGCACTTAGTAGCATTTTTTAGGCGCAAATTAATGCCCATATCCTGACGTGGACAAATTTTCAGGGAAAAATATAAGGACGCATTAAAAGCTATAAACTAAAAGCTTTACAATTTTTAAAATACATCGCTAATAAAAGTCGAAAGCTATAATTTTCTTAAAAGGCCGAACATGTTTTTCTAGGGTTTAAGACGTAGTCGTAATGTCGAGAGAGAGAGACGGACAGAACAGCGGAATTCACGCTATTTAAGAATCCATATGCACAATACATTACTATGCTTATGCTTAATGAATCACGCGACGATAAAAAGGGATTCGAGAAAAAGGATTCTTTATTGAGTTAACAGATGGTTTGGAGTTTCGAGGTTATGTTGGAAAGAAATTTCTTTGTTTTCTTTCAAAGCGCTTCGAAAATCCTACTTCTTCCTCTCTCTCTCTCTCTTTCTGCTTCTCTTCCGGGGAATTTATAGTCTAATGACTTCCAACTTCTCTAGTAGGCTAACATATATACTTTTAAAAGATACGCATATATATTTAGTTAAAAGCATTTCGACACGAAAGTATGTTTGTTCGTTGGGTCGACCGTTGTGCGGACATGAGGCTTCAATACTTCTGATACGAAATTATTGAAAATTGAAATTTGTGCTGTTGATGATAATTTCGGCTAAAGAAATATACATTTTCTTGCCGTTTTGCGAATGGCAGAAGACATACCTTTTCATTGCAATTCCTTGACCCTGTTTCTTCGGCTCTAAAACTGATCAAAGTTAACTAATCGAAAAAACCCTACACGCTTCCCTTGATAGTGTTAGGGAAAAACTGCAGTTGAAACCTACAGTCAATCGATTGAATGTTGATCGAAAAACATAGTTTCGAGGGAAAAACGATTATAGCTGTGTAAGTGAGCACTATGTAAGTGAGTGCTCATACCTTCTATACATGAAGCACACATATATTCGAGTGCTATTGCTAATGGATAATACACATATCCTGGAACTTGGTGATCGTAACACAATACCTGAAGAAGACACAACTTGCACGGAAATGATAGGTTAGAACTGTAAGTTCTAGATTTCTGAATTTGAGGTATGATCTAAGTGTAGGAGCCACCCTAACGATCGACTTGGCAGATTTACCTAAAGTTCCCTTAAAGATTAAATTTACTGCTTTTTTTTTTTCGAAACATCCGGTATTCATGGCAACAGAGGGGTGCACACGCTTGGATTGATTTCGATTGTGCCATTTCGGGATTACAAACATTTGTGACGAATACAATATCCTACATTTATGTTGCGTTGTTGTCGTCTGGCAAAAAGATGCAACAAACAACAATTAAAATTGTTCGTTCGGTTCTTCGGTAGTTGCCTTTAGTTTCTTGAAGATAATCGTTTTCCATAATTTTGCGTATATTTTTCACACGAAATGTCCTCTTTTCTACTATTCCAATTGATAGTAAACGAAATACATCTGGTGTTTATGTTACAAGAAAGAACAAGTAGATATTTCTTCTCTTTGCACTATTTTCCATTTCCGTTCCGTTGCCAACATGTTTGCTTAGTGTTAGCCACACTCCAGAATGTGCTAAACACATTGAAAATTCATTTAAAATTTGGCAGAATTACGCTTCGATTAGCTTAAGGCATAGCGATGTGCCAACAAACAAAGAAACCGTGAGCGATAACTAAGCACACACGCTCCCAACACCACTTTAATTTTTATGCATATTAACAATATTTTATTATAGTTATAAATGTGTTTCGCTTATCTAAACTGGAAGAGGCAATTTAAATGTGAGTGAGTATACGGAGTGCTTTAAAGATTGCAATGCAAGCAATGGATAATAAAAATGTGAAATGATATTGTGACGTCAAAGGATTTAATTCCCTTTTCTTTTCGCATAGTACGCAAACGCCAAGCAATAATATTTATTGGCATTTTTTAACTTGAATTTCTTATCAATTCATAATTCGATGCAATTTTAATATGGAAGTAATGTCATATTTACCCTCAAGGCCATTTGTTGTCTTTTCCTGCTGCACTTGCAGGCATTTTAAATGAATTAAATTTTAGTAAATATAAAATCCCTTTGTCTCTGTCGTTTCTCAGCATTTTATTAACCCTTTATGAAACAAAAAATCTCACACAAAAACAAATATATATACATGTATATATATATATATATATTCCCCACAACTTTATTTATTAAATATTTTAAAACAACTTAAAAAAAAAAAAAAAAAAAAAAAGAAGAAGAAGAAGAAGAAAACGACGAAAAAGAAGAAGAAAGAAGTGAAATTGTTTCTCTACTGCTGGCATATATAAAATATGACGCAAAGTTTTATATGGCATTATTTTCGGTATTAAACAAGAAAAAACAAAAAGCAACAAAAAAAAAAAACAAACAAAAAAACAAAAAAAACAAAAAAATAAACGAAAGTATTTATTAAAAAACTTTCCTTTGCCAGTTACACGCCTCTGGTACTTGCATGTTTTGCAGTACAAAAGAGCTACAAATTTCTTTATTAAAAAAATAATATCGATGTGTTATAGCAAAAGCTGAAAGAGAAAACATTCATATTATTATTATTATTATTATTATTATTATTATACTACGTTGAGAAGTAACCGATTTTCATGAAATTGATGTAACGTTCAAGTTGAAAAAAATTTAAAATTGTTTTTGTTTATTGCCCTAAAGTATGCTTTAATATTTAATTTTTCTTCTTTTTTTTCAATGCGCTCAAGTATGCTTTAGCCCTTCAGTACCGAATAATTTCATTTAGCCTTAAACCTAATTGTTTGCTTTGTTTCTCGCCACCCCCCTTTACTTCTGCTATCGTGTGTCGATCAATTTTTTCCCCTTTTTTTGTGTTTTAAATTATCTTGCGTGTGTTAAATGATTTGTTTTTATAATGGTTTTTTTTTCCTTTTTTCAAATCTCAAATAGCAGCGTTTAACGAAAATGGACAAAAAAAAAGCACATATATTTATACATGATAATAACGCGGTGTAGACAGCTAGCGAGAGCAAAATGGAGAGAACAGTTAACCAAAACAAACAAAATAATGAATGAATACAAATTGAAAATAATTAATCTTTGCTTTGGTAAGGAAAAAAATGAAAGAAAATGTAGAAATTGATGCACTTAAAGTCACTGATACAAAAGAAGAGAATAGAGAGGTTGTAGGGAAAAAAGAAATAAAAACAAAAAAACAAAAAAAAAATAAGTAAACAAAAAATAAAAGTAAAAATTTGAACAACTGCAGCGCTCATAGTCGTCGTAGAAAGAATTTAATTTTTCTGTTGTTGTTTTCCTTTCCTTCTTTCATTTACTAAACAATACATTTGTGCAGTAATTGCAAATATTTTTGCACCGTTTGCATTTGAACGCAACAAACATACAAAAGGATAATTTCGATTTCCGACATTTTCAATTACGGACAGATACTTTCAATAATGCAGTTTAATTAACACATAGGAGATGAAAAATATTTTTCCTTTTCTTGCAAAAGAAAAACAATTTCGCTTTGCTTTTACATTTAAATTACTACTGTAAAAAACTTCTAAAGAATTCTTAAAGTGTGTGCATAATTGAACAAGGTGAGAGTGGACTCCGCAACGTGTTAGCATGATTCGTTCATCTGTCCAACAGGCGACGCCAGTTGCACGAGGAAATGGAAAAGAAACACAACAAGTTTAGATGTAACGGCTTAGATCTTGCTCGTGCTTGACATGGGGCTGCAAGATAAAACGAAGATATAAATGCTGTATATCTACGTATATATCCACATTTACCTGCATGTGCTATGGCACTTGTCATGCATAGCATTCTTTATATCATGTACCGTATCGCACATATTGCGTAATACGTATTCCATTGAAATTTCGCCACAACATATAAATAATTATACAAAAATCGAAGACATATTTCGATTCTACTGCGAGTTGTCTACGACTACAAACGAAACATTAGTGCAGTTTAGCTACCTCCCGCATTTCCTTGCAATAAAAGCTTTAGGTTTCTGAATTTTGGCAAAGACAGTTATGTCCGCATGGGTAGCAATTCATACGACTTCTGAAGTCAAGTTGGCAAGAGCGGTAAGAAATTTGTTTTACGAGTCCAAAAGCAGTTAGCCGTTTTTTCCAAATCTTTTGTAGGATGTGTAACTGTGCGCCAGGTACTTATTAAAGTGTACGGAAATTATTTAAAAAAACCGCAAAAATTAAAAAAAACCTGTAATCGAAACGATTTATTTAAGCATTTTTCGTAATCGTTTTGAGTTTTTCTCGATAATTGGCTCGCTATATACGCTACACAACTTTCGATCCGGAATTTTGAGGGCATAACTTGGTTATAACATTAGTAACGCGAATCTAATTACTTAGGACAAGTTAGTGAATCTTGGCACAATCTATACACTGAACTACTAGAGCAAAATACGCTTCGTCTCTCCGCTCGTCATGGACATTCTTGAGGCTCTAAACAATAATGGGGGGAAAAAAAAAATTGACACTTTTTATGCTAAGACAATTGATGCTATAATTAGCAAGAAGGCTGACATGATATATTAACTCTAAGAAAGTCGAGATCATACATGATCAAATGTTCAAAAAATTTCTGGCTAAAATACAGCCAGCTACCGATAGCCTGCCACCAATAGTCTGGCACTGAAAGTGTGTTCATTTCCAAAAGTTGTGCAACAATACTCACTAGCTTGGTCTTAAAATGGCGACAAATTAGATATACTGATAGTCCCATGATTAAAAACAAACAAATTTAGTGGGAAATTTTAAACTTGCCCGTACATTCGTAATTGAGTGCCACAAAGTGAACTTTTACGATTCGTGTAATACACTGTCAGTTGCTAAATGCAAGCTATGAATTCTAACAAATGTTCCTTAAAATGCATCTCAAACTTTGTACAAACGGTGAAGAAGATTATTTCACGTTTAGGTAAAACACTCTTGCCTGCCTTGTAGTCTATAAGATACAAGACCTTGGCCACATTCAACAAAATATTTCGACAAAATATTTGAATGGTTATTAGGTTAACATGGTGAATATCAAACAGTGGTCCGAATGCGAACAAGACTTTCTTTCCTTAAATTTAAAGTTGATATCTATGCGATAAAAAATCAGAGCGACAATACGCTACTGCCTTATTTTGCGATTTACATTGTTGTTGTCCAACGCTAAAGCTATTACTACTAGTCTTTTCAAGTTTTTGAAAAAATCAAAGATAAACAAAACATTATTTAGGCAATAGCTTTCGAGCAGTTGTCAAATATTAGATTAAATTAAAATTCCATCAATTTTCGGTTACACATACATTTTGTCTTTTTTTTTTTCATCTAAAAAAAACTTTTTACTTTATAGTTATTAAGGCGACAGCTTGTCATGTTATGCAAAATAAATAAAATATTATTATATAAAAACAGTTGCCTAACTATAGGCAATAAGTGTGCTAACAGTTTTTTAGCCTACATTTGGGCTAAGCTTTTTAAAATTGTAGGAAACCATCCACAAAAAAAAAAAAAAAAAAATCCAAAAAAAAAAAAAAAAAAAAAAATTATCCTATAACTTAACAACCTCCCTAGTGAATTTTTCCCAGACATAATAACGTTTATTTTTCAAATACTTTCGCAGCCATTTAACACAAAAACCAAAAACCAAAAAAAAAAAAATATATATATATATATAAAAAAAAAATAAAACTCTGTATAAAGGGAATAGTCGTAATCTTTTTTCACACAACAACATATCAAATAAACTTATCACACAGGGTCCCCACAGGATCCTTTGTTTATCTCCAGTAAACAGTAAATATTCCTTAGTGCTTGTTTACACCGCATTTACTACCTGTGCTCGAAATGCACAGCTTCTACTCCTCCGTGGTTTTACTCTTTCTCCTTACATTCGCTGTTTCAAAAGGCATTTGTTTGAGTATTGGGGGTATTTTATTTTGCTAATTTATTACTTGAGCTGCAAAAAAGGAGAAAATCTTAAAAATTTTTGTACGAGTTCTCCCTTCCTGTTCAGCTCAAATAACTTGAATTTGTTTTAACATCTTATTATTACCAAGCAGTAAATATAAAAATGAATGTTGGCAAGTAGTTGCTGCTCGCCTTCTGTATTCGCAGTTGAAAACACATAAATATATTTTCTTTACCCGAACATTTCAAGATTTATGTTATTAAAAAGTTTTCTTTTTTCGGTTTCATACCTAATGGTTTTCCCTTTCCTTAAACGAGCGCATTTTAAATATATTTCATTTCATCTCCTAGGAAATGTGAAAACATTTATATTACTTAGGATATAAAACGCATTTATAGCCTATTTTACGAAACAATAATTTTTTACCAGTAGCGGACTGGATATCGAGAGCATGTGTGAACTCTCTTTGTTACATCCTAAGACGATTGTGTTTCGATTTCCAGATCGCTTTTTTTCATATGCCCTTCAACCCAAGGTATGCAAATATTCCTGATTAGTGCAAATATAATCGTCTCTCTGTCCACAACTATCTTTCAAATATGATCTCAAAATTCTATCAATAATATTAACTCAGAAATTTTCTCCACATACTTTCCTGTAAACAGTGATCAGAATTCAACCAAGATAATGCATGCCACACACATACAATCACTACATATAACTGCTTTTATTGTCATCTATTTTATAAAATAATGTTTGATAAATGATTACATAAAAAGAGGAAAAAAAAAAAATTCCAAAAAAAGAGAAAAGTTAAACATAATAGCGAATGAGTATTAGAAGAAGTCCCTTCAAACTGAATATCAGTCGTCGGAAGCGACTCTAATTAACATCGATTCAATGAACGGTAATGGATCAAAGTGCCTTTCAAGATTTCACGTAAACTTTCATCTTTTACGTTTTAACGAAAAGCTGAGACACATAATGAAACTATTTTTATAACATTGTTAAAAAAGAAAATCGTTTCTTAAATATCTCATAAACGTTTTAGTGAAATTTTCGCTATAAAAATAAATTCTGCACAGTTCCTCATACCTATTCCTATTTTTCTAATTAGATCGCAAACATTGAGTTCTCTCATGTGCACGTACGTAGCTAACCGTATATAAACCTACGTATATATCGCCATGACTTAGTCATTATAGTGGTTGAAAATTCACCGATTGTGATAACAGCCAACAAACACTTTCACTAGAAATATCCTCAGCGTGTGTATGCATGCATACGTGTTTTCCATCTCAAACCACTTATCATTTACTGGTGACATAGATTTCAGCATTTGTAAAAATGTACATGCTACTCTTTTTACATTTTTTTTTTTTTTTAATTTTATTTTTTTTTTTTTTTATTTTCTCGACCTGGTTTCATACGCTTCCTTCAACCTTTTCTATAGGCAAAGTGTAGCAAAGTGAGCCTTTAACCTTTAAAAAGAAAAAAAAAAAAAAAAAAATTGATAAAAGAAACTTTTCACTTGAAAAGAGAGATTGAGGGAGAGTGAGTAAGAGAGATAGATATATAAAGAGAGAGAGAGAGAGAGAGAGTGAGAGAGGGTGATAGAGGGGAGGAGAAAAAACAACACAAGTAAAAAAGAATGCCATAGATTATAAAATTCCAATGCACAACAAATTCAAAGGATTTTCTGCTATCATTCATTTTTCCTTTTTTTCAACCTACAGAAAATCTATACACACACGAGTAGGGCAAGAGTTATCACTATTAACCAGAGCATCACATGGTAGTCTTTTTCCAATTTTTTTTTTTTTAATTGCTATCTGTGTTTTTTTTACGAGCGTGTATGTGTGAAAAGTTTATTTTTGCTCTTGCTGCAAAAATGTACACGCGTATGTGTACGCGTGTATGTATGTATATATGTGTGTGTTGGTTGGTTGAGGTTTTGCAATGTAATAAATTTTTGTAAAAGGTGCAACTGCAACTTTTCAACAGCATGCATGCTGTGTGGTAAAGTACAGCAGGGGTAAACGAGAATATGGGATTACACAGTTGTGTTCCATTTAAGTTTGCCAGTCTGGTTGTGTTGAATATTTTACACCGTTGCTTGTCTACAGAATGAAAAAAAAAAAAAAAAAAAAAAACAACACCAAACCCAACCACAATTTTGTCATTTTTATATTTTAGCTACTCATCATTTTTAAATTTTTGAACATCTTTCCGCGTTTTTTCTTTTTTTTTTTTTTGAAACAATTTCACTCAGGAAATATTTCCACAGAACTTGCATATACTCGGGCAAAGAAATTGTGAATTTTTTATAGCATTTTTATAAGGGCACACTTTTGGTTGCATCGCTTGTAAGCCTTAAACATATATTCATTTTGCTGTCGCTTCAATACGCTTCCGATACACAAGAACACATCTTTTGTTTTCACAAATTAGAAAAAAGAGAATTGCAGACCAACATTTCGCCGGCGGTTTTTGTCCATTATCGCGACATCAAACTGCTTATTAATTTTATATTTTTCTGAAAGCCATCCATTTGACTAAAACGAAACACATGGCGACTATTAAAGCATTCATTCAAGCACTCGTTCAAGATTTGAACAAGGGTGGAGATTTCATTCTGCCCACGCACAACGCAATTTTGAAATTTTACCAGGAAAAAGAGAGCATTTGTAATCACCACACAAAAGCCGACAAGAAAGAAAAAAAAAGAAAGAAAGAAATGGGAAAGTTTTATAACAACTTTGAAAATTTGAAATAATCTCATAGATAAATAAACCTAAGTCGAGTTAAAAATATTCACACCTCCCTCCATAACCAGAATAATCAAAATAAAGGAAAACAACAAATTGTGGACAGTCGTCAAAGAGAGATATATTATATATAAGCGAAAGCAATCCAGAAGTTTCATTTTGGGCGTTAACCATTTCCGTGTCTGTTTGCTTTGAATTCTGAAGAAATTCAATTTTGGTAATCAAAGCCGCTTGTCTTACGCTGGCCAGATCAAAAAAAAGATGACATTTATTTGTCTCTCTTTTCACCAATTCCACCAAACCAAATTAAATTGACAACAACACGGAAGAACAACATTTATGTTCCGCATATGCAACGCAGCAAACACTCTTCCATTCAGGCAGTCAGTTAAAACGCTTTTCATTTCCTAGAATGGAATCTTCTATGGATCCCAGATTATTATTATTATTATTATTATTATTATTATTATTGTTCCCCCTTCTGATAACTTTGAGATTGCACTTCTTTTTGATGGTCCAATTGGCAAAAGCCGATCATTTTCCATCATAAAACACTACGTACATTCAACAATGTTGGTAGATATTCTCAAATTATTGAACTACAAGTCGACAGGCCTCACACTACGCACTGTGTTAACGTTTTACGCAACGAAAAATTGAAAACATGCGAAGGATGGATGGATTTCTTAATGTTCGTGCGAATATGGCGGCTTGATTGGGGAGTATCGGAATTCATTAATCACGTGTCACTCTTAGAAATCGCAAATGTTGGGCTACAAATATATATTTATTCAAGAGGACGGCAATATTTCATTCAGCCGACGCATGCGAACGATAAATCGAAAGAAATCAGTCCAAGCCTACTTTTTCACTTCTTCTTATTCAAAAATAGTATGATTCAAGTTTCAACTTAAAATTTGATGATTATAGCCAAGACAAATGCGTATATAACTGCTGTGAGGGTTAACACCAACTTTTCCAGCTCAAGAGCCTTATCTACAATACATTCACTCACTTCTTAATAGAGGATATAAGGAAAGAGGTTGCCTTGCCTACGTCTAGGTTTGATTTGTAAAAGTGATGGAAATTTTCAAAAAACTGCCACACAGTCACAAAAGGGACCGGTATAAAGTTGAAAGCGCACTTTGATTTGCGGAAAAAAAGATGACTCAGAGAATGTCGTATATGGAAGCTTGGGGATAAAAATTGTGAATTGTGTTTTTTACTTCTTCAATAGATCTAGACCGTTAGGCGAATAAAAGAAAGTGACTAAGTGAGTGAGATTATAAAATATTCCGAAAATCATAAAAAATTATTATTACGATCTCAGGTATCAATTAGGTGTTCAATTAATATTACACGTTACACCACCAAAATGCCCATCCAAAGTCACATTAATAATGATTAATGATATTTCTGACAGTCGGGAGCAGATGTCAGTTATAATTACAATTTAAAATTTCGAGTCACACAAATTATACTAAATGAAATCCATACAAACACGTATACATAAATACTTATTTGTATGAATATAAATCTTCGTAATTATATTAAAAGAGAGAGAGAGAGAGAAGAACAATTTTGAAAAATGTGAAACAAGAAAAAAAAGGGCAAGTAAAAAAATTATATTCCGCTATGGTCGAATTCGTTATCATAAAACGAAATGAAATTTCCATACGTTATAATAATGATTTTCGTGTAGTTGTTCGTAAATTTTTGCGCAGGCAAAGCCAAGTAGAAAATCCAGTTACGTATGTGATAAAAAAAAAAAAAAACACTAATAATTAATATTAGATCGTAACCGATTTTTTTTTTTTTTTCGTTTTTCGTGCAGATCCTATAGGATGACCCATAGGATATATGAAGGAATTGTTCCATTTTTTTCGCTTTTGAATAGTGAAGCAACTTTAGACGGGCCCGTCGATCGATTTGACTTACATGCAAGAACTTTCAGAGTTTTGCCCCAAATTTGAATCCGATATTGTAATCTTTACGAGTAGGCGAGTTTTTTCCACAGATTTTATAGAGACGGACACGCGGACATAGAGACGTACATGCGTGCATAAATCGATCCAGATATTAATATTTATCAAGACTATGAATATCTTCTACGTAGGTTTACTTACCTTTAGGGTGTTGCAAAGGTCTTCACGAAACGACAATATTGTCATCGTTCGGTGAAGGGTATGAAAAGAAAAAGAATCCAACGAAAATATTTCGCCTGTTTAATCTAAGAGAACAATGTGCATAATTTGCTAAATTAATAAATAAGCACGATTTCTAGATGTAGAAACACATAGAACCGCACACATGTTCAGTGCATATGTGCACTGATTTTGTAAAGACCACAACAACACGTAGAAAAACAAAACCGTAACAAACCACAAAAAAAGTTAACGAAGAAGCAGCAGTACACATAACCTCCAAGTAAGGGGACAAAATGTCAGTTGCCTGAGTATAGAGAGCAATGAAAGTGCATAAAGTAGCACACCTACACGTTCATATACGACGTCAGATCATGTGAAAAGAAACGAAACTCATTTTTTTCTTTTCCTCTTTGCCTTTTTTTTTTCTCAATTTCATTACATAGCGCACTTTTAGTTGATGCACATACGCAAAAGCTCTGCTCTTATATTTTATTTCGTTTCCTTTTATTAATTTAAAATAGTAATTAAAACAAAAACCATATTTCAGTTAATTAATAACTTTTGCTTAGTAAAATCGTGATCCAAGCATTCCGGTAAAGGCAGAAAAAAAAGCCTGTTTAACTCGTCGTCGTATAATGCTTTTCTTTTTTTTTTCTATGCCTTTTAAATTCTTACTTAGGCATTAAGCATTATTTAAGTTAAGATCATTTAAGTTAAGAAAATGTGAAAAAGCTCGTAATTATTGTGATTATTCCAATGTTTAATCTGGCAAAGGTCCTGCCTGCCACTCGACATCAAATTTACTTCTTTTTTTTTGCTTAGACTGAATGAATTCGGGTGAGTATTGCTCGTGCATGTTCGTGCTCTTCAAGCCACGTAGAGTTTCATTTCAACATGGATCGTGATGAAGGCGTGACGGAATTGTGCATCCTCAAGTTATCTATCGAGATGTGTTTGCAAAGCCTCTTAAATCAGTGAAGCTGTGCTTCACCTGTTGTGCGCCATGATTTGATGCCGTAGGTTCAGCTTCACTTGAAAGTACAATATTTCGCTTTCCAGTGCTTTATGGAACATTTTCTTAAGATGAACTTTCAACGCTAATCGTTTAGTTTGTATGCGCTTTTTCTATGACATATTTCTTATACCAAACGTATCCCCAAACTAAGTATTCTTTAATCTTGCTGCGTGAAAAATTGCGCGAATTAATCGCGCTATTTATCGACACCGCCCAACATATTGTCAACATTTCTTGATAGAAACGCATCGCAAAAAGATTTGCTTTCGCCAAAAAAATAGATTAATTTGAAGTTATTAAGCAAAACCATTGTGACAAACGATGAGCAAATTGCCGAGTAACACGGTGCGATTAAAATCGTCGCTTTCCTGAATCTGATTTCGCATTTTATGAACTAAAGCTATATCGCCGAAGAGAGCTCTCCGTTTTTATTTCTGGACGTAGAGCAATCTTGCAGGCCTTCAGGTTCAACGGGTTCCACCAAAATTCGAAATTTTGATTACGCCGCACAAGCGATGACATAGTCCAAGTCCATCATCAATGAAATTTGCACGTGTAGACGCATCTGCCTTGCATTTGTTTTAAATCTTAATCGCCATAGGAACAGTAGGATGCATTTAAGCTGATTCGATATCGGAACAATTTTAGACTTAATTGTGTGTTTGTTGCTGGTGTACGATAAGGCTTTAAGATAAAATGAAGAGAATTTGTGGACAACAATTTTTGCTGTAATGTTTAACGTTTTCACTTTCCACCTATTAGCGTTGTATACAAACAAACAGCTACTGTCCACTTCGGGAATTCTGAAAAACTAAGAGTAATATCTGGAGCTGAGCATTTTCGCTTTCCACTGTTTTATTTAGACTAAGAACAAGCATAGGCTACATTCGGCAATGAACGCGATCACAATTTCGGCCACAAAACAAAGATGACGATTGCTCGCAAAATAGTGAACTTTGTTCGCTATTGCTGTGCGTGTGAAATTTGAGCATCAAAAACAAAATTTGTTTGCCCATATTCCACTATGCTCGTGTCGATCCAGCTGCCCGCTTGAATATTGGCATTGGATCGGCGCATTGATAAATAATCGATGCTCTTATAATTCTTCTACTTGTTAGGTACACTCTACGTAAATGAATTTTCATTTTGAAAATTCACAATTACATTGGCATTGACTTTACGTTGAAGGAAATTTGTAATTTTAGAATTTTTTCCAATATTTGAAATCATTTACTTATTGGTTTTTAATCCGAACAGAGGAAGGAAAAGAAAATTTTCTAAGGAAAAAAAAACTTATTTCACATAAAGGAAATTTCTTGGAAATCGTAGAGACAGAGACAGAGAGAGAGAGAGAGAGAGAGAGGCTTAAAAGATGTGGCTATCGGCAATCGAAGCTTATTGTAAAGTTTTTAAATCTTCGTGGAAACGTTGTCGTGCTTTTTATAAAATAACTCTTTGCGACATATTTTTCTTTATGATTACGTCAAAGAAAAGTTGGTAAGTTATAGGCAAACTTTCATTGAATTTCTTCATTAAACGATTTCTTTATTTAAAGCCATTTTTTCGGCTCACTATAATGTATTGCTTTGGTGATCTCGTAAGTGGGAAGCAACGTTTGAACAACACATCGGTCAACATACCTTTTGTAATCATAGCATTTTGGGTTCGTATCTCGTTTGAAGACACATGCACTCCTACTTCTCTTCTCCTGTCACGATTTGTTCTGGAACGATCTCGGAACTCCCGTCAACAATGTATTCTCAAATTTGTATCGAGGATGTAAGAAGACCTGAATATTCAAATCTTTACCAGTTGCGGAATAATAACGACAGACAAGCGTGGTGACAATGCTGAAAAACTGCCAGTTACCAAAGCACACAGTGAATTTCCTTCTCTGTGACGGTGTTAATAATCTTTATCATGTCGCACAAAGGGAGTCTTGTAGGCCACAGCGTATCCTAGTGGATGCATGATATACATAAATATGTACATAAATATATTTAATTATTATACATTTGTTGATATACCTTGTGCTCAGCGCCCTTATGCGAAGTGATGAAGATTAAGGCTTTCGTAGGGAAGACATATCAGTGCGTGCTCTGGTAGCTGGCAGTTTTTCAACATTGTTGGCCAAGAGTTAATGAATACATGATAATCATGTATTTGCTAAGTTCGAAACTTTGGCCTGCAAAGCAATCCCCTGTGATAGAGATGATCGTCGTTACGTCGATCGTTTGCCAGATCAAAAGAAGAATATATTCAGGAAACGAATTTCCTATATCGGATTTGTGAAGATTGATAGTGAGAGAAACCGTTGTCTTGTCGTCTTATTTACACTCAATTTTGTAATCTATGTGCACTAATTCCTGTTCTGTTCTTACATGCTGCTAATATACATGCCTTCGTATTTAGTTATTAAAAAGTCTTTACCTCTGAATTTTATAAAAGTAAAGAGAAAGAAAGTAAAACCAACCCAATTATAAAAGGCGAGTATCATGACGATGATGAAATCCAAAAGCTATGGTGTGGTTGCGTAACTGGCGTTCTAAGTACTTTACCTGTGAGCTCAAGCTAGTAATCTATTGCTGGCATATAATTACTATTAAGTCGGTCGCTAAAATTGCAATGCGTTTCTTTCCCATAAGAAGGCCGTAGCTCTCGTCATTTAATATACTGTGAAATGTTTGCTTCATTGTTTGCAGACGCTTCTTGTTTAGTAGAAAGGGACTTTGCTTTAAGTACTTGAAATTTAAGCAACGCCTTACTGTTTGTCAGTGACGTTGTTCACACTTTAAATCGGTCGCCTTTTACATCTCCCCAATGCTGGCATTATTAGGCGCGAAGGCGCACAAAAAACTGTGCACTTAAAGAACGTATGGAAGTAGAATCGACGAATCTATCTTTAATGCCGATCGCGAATTAAAGCATTTTCTATAGACATTTTTCGGGATTAACTTAGGGAATGGCTTTAAAAGAAAACCTTCTCATGGAACCAACGAGAACAAATGCAGCTGTTAGTTAATAATATTGTAAATCAAATCTCTTTGAAAGCTATGCAGAGTTTAAAGAATAGCTCCTTCCTTCTGGAAAAGATAATTTGCGAATCGTTTTGCGTTAAATATCTAAGGGAGTGAACTGATAAACAATAAATTTACTGTTCATGTTATCTTAAGCCTAGAATAAGCATTTTTCGTATATGTGGCCTCATTTTTTCTATATCTTTGTTCTTCTTCTTCTGCACAGTGTTGTTTTTAAATGCTTTCAAGGTCCAATTTTTGACAGGATGTTACAGAATATAGAAATGGATAGTCAATCCCTTCAGTATCTTGTAATTTTAAAATCACTTTCCATACTTAATCTCTATAGTTTTGAAAATTATAAAAAAATATGTGTCGTCCACTTCTTGCATCACATCAACTTAAACTATAAACTACTGAGCTATTTTTATATATTATGTACAACTACGTAGTTATTAATAACTTGTCATTTAAACCAATACCACAGAAATCGTTTTCGCCATATCCTATTCAACATGCGCCAGAATCTATAATTGAACACAAAAAAAAGAGAAGAGAACGAACTACTTATGCCTGGTCTCCCTTAAATCCTTTAATATTTTATTTACTATTGAGATGATATAAAAATGTTTATTAAAAAAATAAAAGAAAAATAAAAAAAAAAAAAAGAGTAAAAAAAACTTTTCCAGGAATTTAAATGAAAAGTTCTAAATTTTTTTTTCTTTTTTTTTTTTTATATATTTATTTTTCAATTTTTAATAAAAACACAACCGTAGCCTTAATAAATTTTTATAGGAAAATTAAAACTTTAATATTCCATTTTTTTAATATTATTCAATTTGCATACAAACATACTGTAGGAGAGAAAAAAATTGCATGCATTTTTAACATATCTATCCTTCCTATCCTATATATATATATATATATATTTTTACGATATTTAACAATATTTGTTCGCGCCCTACACACCGTGAAATGCAAGTATGGCAACGCGTTCATGAGTCTATAAAATTTACCAATTAAATAATAATTGCTTAAAAATATGGGTACTTATGTGAATTTGTATGTATACGCGTGTGTATACGTACATACGTACCTACGTACGTACGTACGTACGGGCGGATGGATAGGCGAATGTATGTGTGTGTGTGTGTGTATGTATGAACTGATTTTGGTCGCTCTGATTTTATAGAAAATGCATAAAAATGTGGTTGCGTGTGACAACGACTATGGCCAGCCAAAATTAATTAACTGATTTTCTTTTTTCTTATTTATTTATTTATTTATTTATTTTTTTTCAATTTTACTTATTTCGTACGTGACATATTTGCCGTTACAACCATTTACGATGCAAGTTCAAACGTCTGTATAAAATTTTACGCATATATGTAGGTAGATATACTGCTCATTTTAAATTATAACTGTCTGTACGGCGTTCAACATTTTAAAAACGCCTGCATTTAAAACTACTACTTATTTGCAAATTAGATAGCAAGGTTCGGCAGGTGCGGAAGGTGCGGAAGGTGCGGAATTGGTAATTCAACCACTAGCAAGGCATCGAAAATAAAATATAACGTCATAACAGAAACATAAATGAAAGCATCATAAACGATTGATTTTCTAAAAACAAAGGATTAAAAGGCTGCAATTGTTTAGGGTGAATGGAATAATTTATGGTTGACAATGCAACCTAAAGTCAACATAATTGCTTCTTAAAATGCTTAGGTTTGTTAAACATTTCTCTACAGATACATTTTGAAAGATATCTGCTTACCTAAGCGCAGCTTAGTGAAATAATTGCCTAATGATTGCCTTCCTCTCTATATAGAGAGGAAATTCCCAAGTTTACCTTTCGGAATTGTGAATTAAAATGGAAAATATGGATAATTGAACTGCCGTATAATTATTATTTTCCCGTAATTGCATCGCTTACATGTACTCAGGTCATTAAAGGTCCTTTGCATTCAAGGTTTGTTGCATTCCCATGAGCTAGAAATTAAATCTAATTCTAATTCGTATCGATTAAGTTCTATTTAAAATGGCGACACTTGGACAATAGCAACACACCTGACACTTTACTTTTTTTATTTATTTAATAAGTCATCTCTCGATATAATCCAAAAAGCAAGAGCATAACATGTCTTTAAAAATCACACAGTGATTGAATTCATTTTGAGAAATCTTTTAATTCAAATCGAGAAACTCACAGTTAAAGTATAAATAATGATAATAGGGAAGTCCGTTTGTAGATAACAGAAAGTTTTGCGAGACGTGTTGAACTTTCAATAAGTTAACTATTCTGTATCTGATCTGATTGTAGGTAAAATAGTCACATAAGTTAGAGTTCAGAAATACGACTTGAGGAGGTTGTATGGAAAGCGCAGAGTGAACACTTCGTAATCTGCTCCCCCAATTTCGCTTTATAGCTCCGGATTAGATTTGAGTTTACCGCGACAAAATAGGCTATACTCGGGCGCTTACTATCGCAATTCATATCACCTCTTTTTTCGAATAATAAATTTTTGCTTCAAATTCATTGAAAAAACAATTTTTATAAGATTTGAAATTTGTGTATTGTTTTTGGTATTTGGAATTTTTTTTTTTTATCGTTGACGTAAATCGCTAATATTGTTCTATTTTAGCTGAAAATTGTGCTCAATATGGCATTTTAGTCGCCGCCTTCTTCCTCCCTCCATCCTGCACTCTGCTTCCTCTTTCCATCCATCCTGCATTCTCCTTCCTCTCTCCATCCATCCTGCATTCTCCTTCCTCCCTCCATCCTGCACTCTCCTTCCTTCCTCTCACCATCCTGCATTCTCCTTCTTTCTCCTAATTACGCAGTCTGTCTCAATTCACATTTCCTTATGATTTGGCGGTAGATTGTAGTCAGTGGTGTTGTGCTAATTTTTTTTTTTGTATCGCAACGCGTATATATAATTATATAGACAGGGCCGATCCTGGGTAGGCGGCCGCTCTGAGTGCGGTGAGTGATAATAATAATAAGTAATAAACTAATAAAGTTTAAAACATCTACCAATACTGGAAACCAGCATCTGGAAATTCTAGTTCACAACAAATGTATAATAAAAATTC
>KK502452.1:656052-667576 GCA_000688735.1 Glossina austeni
TTTTTTTTTTACCGGAACGCTCATTTTTTTTTTACCGGAACGCCTATATATAATTATATAGACAGGGCCGATCCTGCATTAGCCGCAGGCCCATTTGGGTATGGCAATAATACCAGGGATGAGTAACGTACCGTCCGCTTGCATTAAAATTTATGTATGAAATCTTTACTTTTTTAAAATTTTATATTTTTTTCTTCTTATGTTTATTATAAATTCTCGTTATCAGAAATCATTTTTAGTTCCGGAACGCGTTCCTGTCCGAAAAGGAAGTACCGGAACGACGTTCCGAAGCGTTCCGGCTCGACAACACCACTGATTGTAGGAAGTGCATAAACTAAAGGCCTTATAAGCTAACATTTATTTTATTTATGCTACAGGATATTATCTTTATGGATATTTTACTCTTTCTCGAACTCATTTGAAGTTTCCAAATAGAATCCCTTATATATATATATATTTGAAAGACTAAGTAAAGGAAAAATGAAAAATTATTATATATTTTCGTAATTGTGGTCGGAGTTCGGTGACGAATTTAGAGTCGGCTTAACCAACCAACCTCATCTGATGAGGTGTATGTGTAAAAGATTTTTGTGACTTGGAATATTTCGACCGGCGGACCGGTGGACCGGCCGATTTACATCTACAACACTGCATAGAATGCTTCTAATATATGCCAAATTTATAGGTTGATCTAAATATCAAAGAAGTAGAAAAAGTATAATTTGCCCAAGTCTCAGCATTGATCCCATATACTAAACATTTATAGAAAGTGCTTTCTTCTTTGTCGATAGTGATAGATTTGGTTTTGGTGAGAAGGAAAATCCAACCTTGACACATAAATTCTTCGAAGAAGGTGACTAAGGTCAGGTTTAACTAAGCATCAGCGTAGTTCTTATATAGCGATCAGACAAAAAACTGAATTTCGATAATAACAAGTGGGTGGGTATTAAGATAAGTGTACTGTGAAGTTTTTTCTTTTTCGATACCATAGTGGAATGAACCAAAAACCAAATAAAAGTAAAGGATTTAGCAAAGCATGAATTTTGAAAGAAAAAAAATAGTTGCTAAACAGTAACATTTTTCGCTTAATTTACGATTTGTGTTTTTTGCACAGGGCAATATATTGCGAAAATATTCAAGCGTAAAATTATATGATTATTTTTAATGGAGCCCTATATACATATAAAAAATGAATAAGTGCTTAAGTGTATGTTAACACTTCTTAATTCGTTTATAAAACAAATTAATTGTCGAATTAATACCTATCGTATATATGTACGTACGTTACATATGCATATGTATATGTATGTGTGTGTGTATATGGGCTAACGAAAACAATGCTTCCCACTCTATCGCTCGAGATAATTTTTATCAACAGTAAATTAAGAATGGAGCCCGTTGTACAATTTACAATTTATATAAATTCTGTTTAATGTCGTTGGAAGCATTATAAGTAGCATATAACAACATATATATATAATGGCATACATCACGGCAAAACAAAGCAAAAAGAAAGCAATAATTATAACAAAAACAACAAAAGATTTTAATATCATTTATAGATTTTATGCTGTTGCTAGTGGCATAACTGACTGACTGACTGACTAACTATTGCACTTGCCTGCTAGCTGGACTTCATGCTTGCTTGCGCTTGTGCATTCTTTGCCAAAGTTTCCTTTCAATAATTTCAATTAAAATAGCAATTAAGAAAATGTTCATTTCCTCTCTTGTGTTCAATGTTTTTTTATTTGCTCGTTACTTTATTTTTTTTTGTTTTTTTCAATAGTGTTGTATATATATATATATGTGTATATGGGTATCTGCGTGTATGCCTGTCCCGGACAGTTACATATTGTATTGAGATCCGAGCGCTTACAGATTTCTACACATGTTTAAAGCTATACGGATACACAAATGCAGACATGATTGCTTACATACGCTTATTAACGGAAATTAATTTCTATATATACATATATTAAATATTGTATATGGAACAGATTGACTGTTCATTTATTTATTTATGTGAGATTTTACATCATTTCATCTATAAAATTGTTCTTTTTAATCGAATTTTCTTAATTACTACTCATTAAGTTTATACATAATCGCTCATCTTGCCCTTTTCGCATACTCTAGATCTAATAAGCATTATGTTTAATTCATTGAAATAAATTTCGTTCAATAGTAATCTCATCTATTTATTAATTAATTTGTGTTTAAGTCCCCTTCGTCTTACATTCTAATTAGCATTAATTGACTTTTTGTTTTTCTCATCAATCGTCCGCAACAAGTCGTCTTTTACTGTAATAGTAGAAAATAGTAGAAAAACTTTTAAATAAAATTTTATTTATGCTTCTTAAGAAGATTTAACAATAAATTTCTTACTATCTACGCACCGCGTCGAGCCAAACGTAAAGCTATTACGAAAATTATATACGATTAAAAGTGAACCGTGGATATGAATCGTTTAATTTGATAGCCACTGAACTTAAAAACTAATCTATTAGATCCGGCTTTCAATAACTTTGATAACATGTGGATAGACAGACATCTCTTACGGTTTAGTAATTTTATGCAGATGTTTCTCGGAATGTATCGTTTTTATAATAATATTCACGAAATATTTGCGAATGTAAGCCGGCAGAGCATACCGTGATGTTGGCGATTGTATGTGAGTGTGTGAGTGATGGGTTCACGATTACTGGATAAGAAAGCTAAAAAGAAATTTGAGTAGCGAACAAATCTCTGTAGAATACGTCCGCCATGGCGAAGCCTATTCATAAGCATAGCAGAGGCCGCTTGATGCGATCAGACTCTCGCGCGCATGTTGAACGTACTCTCTTCACCCGCAAGCTTCGAATGCCGCTGCGGAACATCTATGCGCTTCAGCACACACATGCGTTTTTGCGCTCTATTCTGGGCGGGATGTAGGCGCGATCAATGGCATCCCTATCACTTGCAGTGAAGTATTTCTTGCTTTGCTTTAATAAATCTAAGCTTCTGACTTCTGCTTCTTTTGGCACTTGATGTGACCATTTTTTCTTTTTTCTTGGCATGCGTCATTTTGTATTCTCATGCCCAGAAAATCAACCATTCATGATTCTTCTATTCTACATAGACACCAGCCAATGAAAGGGATTGTCCATCCCTCTTCCATTCCTCTTGTGCGTTAACACAGAATTTAGACTGATTTCTGGCTTAAGTGAACCTCAATGTCTCCTATTTCGACTTAAGCTTTAATAATCTAAGTTAATGGGCTTACACTGGTGCGCAATTCGACCGCGTTATTTAGAGTTTTGTTCTCTTTAGGTTTCGCTTTTAAGAATGACATAATAATAATAATAATAATGAATTAATCATTCGGACTGTTCCGATCATATATAGTTTTGAAGGAGAAAAATCAGTTAGTCATTGAAAGACTGATCGATAATGAAAACATTCGTTAGTTGAATTTAGACCGATTTCTTAAATTGTTCTAGAATGATTTATAGACGTGTGTGTGGAAGAAAAAATTGCAATATTTTTCCATTACATGGAAATGTGAAGTACTTTTAACAATTTGACGTTCTTTTCTTTGTTTTCCTTAAGCTTCAATATTGTCATTGTCATCATCTTTTAATGCATAGCATAACAGTATGGTGACGATTATCGTCAATGCTTATCATTGCTTCCAACGTCATTATTATCGTCATTAGCATTACGGCATCAACAACGTATGGCAAACAATTTTAAGGACTCTGTAAAAATTACTAACTATGTATATATACTCAGGAATTCTAATGCAGCCCTGTCTGTAAATAGTATATGGGTTTCATGTCTATGTGTGTGTTTGTGTTTGTGTTTGCGTTTGCGTTTGCATTTGCGTTCGCGTTTGTGTGTGTTATTACATGTATGAAAAGATGATTCAATGTTTGCCATGTGTACATGAAAATCCTTGATCTCATTTTGTATACTATATGATTAATTGCCATGATTTACTAAAACATTTATACACACATCAGATTATAGGCAAATGCAATACAAATTCTTGTGTATAGATAAGTGAATAAATGTGTGAATGAATAGAATATTTGTGCATATATTTACTTAAAGCTTTATCTATATATATATGTATATATGTATATATGTATATATGTATATATGTATATATGTATATATGTATATATGTATATATGTATATATGTATATATGTATATATGTATATATGTATATATGTATATATGTATATATGTATATATGTATATATGTATATATGTATATATGTATATAGATTGGTTTGCCTGTGGAAGCGGTCATTTTTGCTATGCTATGCAACAACTTGATCAAAGCAATCTACTAAAATTTATTAATCTTATAACTGAAAAAGAAAGAATAACAATAAAAGAAGAATTAGTTTAATATAATAAATGAAATAATAAATGCACTGTATATCTACATGTATTATGTAATTAAGAAAATGAAATACCAAATGAACGAATTCCTTTTGTTGAAATATATGCACTTTAAGAGAATCAATATTTTTCCTCTATACAGTGTTCACATTGCTACACTCTCTACGATAGGTAGTAAGTAACATTATTATTGTTGCCGTAGTATATAGATAATAACTACCACGCAACAAAGGCTACTTGTCTTAATTAAATATCAGTCCACAAGAACTGGGAGGGCGTACTAGATCGATGTGTAAAAATTTAGATTCCATGAGGCGAATTTTTGAATCTCCTCCCACATACATATTGTTACGAATTTGCGCTTCTCCAAGTGATACGGTTCGTATCACTAGATTGCGGATATTATTTCCAAGAGAAATGCACTTCAGAAGAATTCTTTTAACTCTAAGTTTCTTTATTTACAACTCATTCTTAAGGCTAGGATTATTTACAATTTTTCTCAACACAACTATTATTATTCCTCATTTGAATGTTCTCATACAACTCAATGTTCTCGTATCACTCGATGTTCTCTTCCGATTAACTCTGCCTTTCGCAAATTGTCTACTTATATACAGTTTTACAAGCACGTTACGAGCACCTAACTCCATGGTTTCATTGTTAATCCGTTAACCTGCTTTTCTGCTAATCGTTCTCCTTGGCCGGCAGCTGTATGACGCGTCGCGCATGTGCACCTGGGTTTTTCTCTGTTTGTTTCCCTGCTAATCTTTTTCGTCGGCCGGCACCTGCACTAAGGAATTTATTACTTACGAAAATCGATTAGTTAGCGTTAACTGGATTTGGGATTTTCGTAACAATATTCCTATGAAAGTACACCTTCGCAGGACAAAAACGCGTTAATTTTCAATGTTGCGTGATGATGAATGTTGTGTAATATTTGGAATTTGCCATAAAAAAGCAAGTGTCTAAGATTTGGACCGTATAACCCATACAAGGGTATTCAGAAAAGCGAAGTTTTTTTAGGCAAAAAAGTTTAGTTGTTGGTACCGTATGACGAAAATGGGTGAATAGGCAAACGATTTCTAATAAGTAAATGAATTTTGCTAAATTTTGTCTACGTTAGTTTGCGGTTGAAGTTTCTTCACTTACTGGAGGGCTCTCGTGAAAAGTAGGCCACAATTTTGTTGCGCTACCTTGAACTTCAAAGTAAACACATAAAGATTTGAACACTAATGCAGTTCGTGTAATAACCGCTTTGGTTTTTTTCTTTTTTTTAGAAAAATCGCTATTATCCGATGTTATCGCCTTACTCGAAATAGCATCCACTTCTTCTATAATTGATCGTCCGTTACGGGAAGTCTCTGTTTACAAGATGTTGCTAAAACGACAAAAATTCAATCACTTGCTTGCTGTTACTACTAATCACTAACTGTGCGATGCAAATGTATTCAAAACCAAGAGCAGGATGTGTCCCCTTATCGTAATGAATTCGTACTAAATTCTTGCAAATAGTTATGCTCTAGGCATTGTAGCACTTTGCCTACAGGCTCACCAGCGTCAATGGGGGAAGCTGTTAAACTATATTTAAGTTGCTCTGCCGACGTTCATATGCGAGAGAAATGTTCTTTCCAAAAAAAAAAAAAAAAAAAAGACTTCAAGACTTCAAAGATTAGCTGAGTTACCATAAATTCAGTGAAATGACGATGACACTCTGCTTTTGGTCTGCTTTATAGTTGTTACGGTTCATTTATTACTGTGCTTAAATAAAGCGATTGCTAAGGCAATCCTTCCTTCCGAAGAGTATTTATTTCACGTTAATAATTATTATATCCGTGTCCGTATGTATTACGTCGTTCTCAACGTTCTCCTAATTTATTACATCTCCACGAAAATGACTTGTCTGAAATGTACTTCCTCTGGGCTTAATTTTGAGCAAATTCCTAAACAGAAATATCAATTTATTCGTCACCGAAAAAGAGAAAGAGAAAAGGGGCGAGAAAGCAAAAAGAAAAACTTATATTAACACTTTAGCTATTATGAAAAGAAAAACCACTTAAGAAATGTTTTAATATTAATTTAAAAAAAAAAAAACAAAAAAAAACAAAAAAAAGGAAAAAGGAAAAAAAAGAAAACTTTTTACGCACTAGTTAATTTTCTTTAGCCAAACTGGGAAGAGCATTCAGTAACGGCACAACTGTCTGATGTAGACATTTATACGGTTGTGTGGACGCAACAATAAGAAAATGCTATAGAATGTTTTTCATTAGATGCTCTCGAAAAACAAGATGTTCTGATGATTGTTTTCATTTTCATTTTCGTTTTTTTTTTTTTTTTTCCTTTTTGCGTTAAGGAAATCCGCTGCACTTAAGACCATGCACACATACACACATTCATTTAGTTGCATGAAAAGTAGACAGTAAAAGTTGTTTTTCATTTATATTTTTTCTCCTGTTGCTGTGTACATATACAAAGGGGACACTAACATTAACTTACAAGTTAGCGAGATACTGTCAACTCAACTTAATTAAGAAGGAACGAACAGCTTAAGATTTACCACTAACACAGTTATATAAATCTGTGTATGCATGCATTTATATGTATCAGGATGTATGTGGTATGTGTATGAGTGTGTGTATATATATGTTTACATACATTTCGAAGCAAGTGCAAACATTTTCAAACTGACGTTGATGATACTTCAGAGAATTGGTTTCGGTTTGGTTTGGTCTATACAGTGGGGGTTACTATGAACATGTGGCTGATACTGTAAGCGTTGTTGCATATGATTTTCAAGATGACATAGAATGCAATTGTATGGGTTGGGTCGTTTGGTTACTGACAAGTGGGGCAATTGGTATAGTATATATATATATATATATATATATATATAGATAGATAAAATATAAAATGAAATAATCAAAAAAAAAAAAAAAAAAAAATAGAACATACAGATGCATAGTCTCTTCTTAGAGAGCCTGCCGAAGACGGAGAGCGTAGGAAAGTGTCGTGTATTATCCGTGAGCCATCACACTAGTGTACTGGTAATAATGTTCTTTATTATATGAAAGAAAAAAAGGAACGTAAAATTAAGAGGAATTCTTTAAAGTGGCATTACATCAACTTATTTATGACCGTGCAAGTGTGTGTCACTCCATAACTCGTACAAATGAAAAACATCTAAAACCCTTTCCATGCTGTAAACCCTCGACAAGTAGTTAAAATGCAGTGAAAGAGCCATACACTTAATCGTCTTCATATCGGCACATATATACCTATAACACATATGCACACATATATCTACTACTCAAACATAAAGCGCGCATAGACTCTTATATATATATATATATATGTGCATATGTCCACATATATGTTTTCCCAATATATACACGTATATATATATATATATATATATATATAGAAAAGTAACTTTAGATTAGAGCGGCAATGAACATTAAAGAGAGCGAGTGAGCCAAGAGCGTATGTTGTTTAAAATTTTAATACGATTTGTTAGATAAAAGAATTAAATACACAATAGGATGCTGTTTCTTTTGTCGTGCTTGCCTTTATTGCTGTTCTTATTGTTTTTGTACTTCATTCTGTTTAAAAAGTGTGTTTCTAAAGACTTCAGTCTGTGTACTTGTAATGAAGGCGAAAAAAGTAATAAAAAATTTCTTAAGAAGCTATTTTCAAAAGCAAACACATTCAATCACACATAAAGGCACTTTGAAAAGCTCTTAAGCTAAACCGTACACAATTTTAATGTTTAATAAATGTTAGCTAACCGTCTATATACATCTCTAAACGTACATCAACACACACTTAAATGCCGCTAAAGTAATGTCTAGAAGCTTTACTTAAAACTCTTAAATATCTTCATAATGGCTTCTAAATCCATCTTTTAATAATGGATTCCATTATTATGTTTGAGGTAATAAATTTCTGCGAATTCAAGCGAACATTCAGGCATAAATTGCGATACCTGAGCAAAGTATAAATATCTTTATCTTTAGAATAAACGAGTCCATCTTAGTTAGAACTCACTTCTGACGCCTAAGACTTTCAGGTTTGCAACTACGATCTCCCTTGCTACGGGAAAGTAACGATATCGTACATATTTTCAGGTAATAGAAAATGAAAAAAACCGTTATATTTTTACTTAAAACGAGTTGTGATTACACAAAAAAAAGCAACCTTTACGTCAAAACAAAAAAACAAGAAATCGAAACACTAAAATTCTGAAAGTATATCCTGCGTGCTCATAAATCAAAATCATGGAACATAGAAAATATATAATGCTTTTTATATGGACTGCTTTTAGATATTGAGAATCGTAACCAGCACTAGATTATTAACTGAAAATTTTCTTGAGCACTCTATATCCTACTCTAGCTACTCTAGTACACGACATATCAAGTTTGTGCTGATGCCTGTTATATGCATAAATGCTAAATGAATTCCTTCTTAGCTGTACGTTCTTAAAAAAAAAAAGAAAAAAAGAAGCCCTTCATATGGCAATGAACCCTAACATTTTATATTTTATGATGAATCATTCGACGTTTACAACGTTTACTATGATAAGTTTGGATTACAAACTTCTATTCATCAAATCCCTTATCATAGAAGGGTTACAGGATATAATGTTTGGGGATTTTATTACATAGATTGGCGAAGAATTGTATTATATTTTCTACTACCAATAATGTTTCTTAGTGTGAGCGTGACTTTTCTCAATAGACTCAGTTAGTTAGCCAGTTTTTCTCTGGCCTTTGGCATGCTCAACATTCCAAGATGACAAAAATCGGTAAGAATTTTGCGCGAATACACAACACTCGGATAATTACGCTTTCTTTTGAACAATTAAAGTCAATCCAATATTTATTTATTTGAGTTAGTGCCCATCCTACTTTTTAGTCCTAGCATTTATTTCTTTAGTCTAAATAAATTACAATAACAATAATAATAATAATAGTAAGATATTTGATATGTAGATTATTCGTTGTCAGTAGAAGTGTTTTGGAATTTTTGTGAAGAGGATTTTTGTAACTGCTTTTGTAACTAGAAATGCAATTTCTCTTCAGGACTATATAACAGACTCTCTTAAACATGTATGTAAAATTTAAACATTGTATAAAAGTTCTTCGTCGCGTTTTTCGCAATGTTCCTTAATTAGGTTCGCACTACAAAGTTTTGCATTTTATTTACAGAAGCATAGCATAGATTAAGCGGACAAGCTCGAAAAACATAGTTTCCAGATAAACACGTTTCAATTGGCAACTTCACCGAAACCGTTACTTTGCCTCTAGTTACAATTGTTATATTAGGTTTTTGAACATGGCATGATGGTTATGTATGCGAAGCTATCCAACGTCCTCAACATACGTATGTCTACATTCAGAGAAAGGACCTTTGGAATCAATTATTCAATTTTGCATCTTCCAAACAATTTTTTATTGCATTTTTTAATTTTACAGAAAATGTTTAAATTAATTAACAAGAGCATAAATGAAATCACAAAGCGATGCTAACCATGAAAAAAATTTATTGGTATTCTTAAGGAAAGTAATCTTAAGGAAAGCTAAGCTGACTGCATCATCTGCCCGTACTGAGCTTTTTATATAACAAACTGCATAACAACACAAAGTTATTTTGATACTAATTATGTTGAGTATCGAGCGAAACACACACGCATGCCTTACTTAGCTGAAAATGTAACGAGCCTACAGATTATATCTGTAAATTTTATATTGATGCCGATCACCTGTTCTATCTACTGCAAATGAATCACATTTGATTACTGACAAGCACAAAAGAACTGTTTGCACGACACACATCCTCCTATTACTCTACCTGTCGTTGGGTCAATGCGAATTCTTGTTGAGGTTGTGGCCGTATTTTACTATCTACCTTTCTATCTGTGTTAGTTATATTCGCAAACGCATGCCATATGATAATAGTTCTACAGTTTAGATAGATACAGCGCCACAACGTTCGAAAATAATCCGACTATGGTTTAATAAGCAAACAAAAGTGTGCCACTTTGTGGAAAACTAATTCACAAATTATTCACGGGACACTTTTACGTTCCATAAAAGTGACCTTTAGTAGAAAAGCAGTTTTAGAACTGGCGACATTATTGGTCCTAATTTCTTTGCAAAAGCGAATTGCGTTACCGTGGGTGCAGAAATCGATTGAGTAAAGTTAACGAATTTTTTTTAACCGAAATCAAAATATGTCGATGTAATCAAGATCTGGTTTCACGTAAACAGCTCGACTTGCCCTGCACATAGCACGTCAAATAGTCCACTTATTAGATAATAAAATTACTGATGCAATAATTTCAATGAATTCTAACATTGAATGACCTTCAAGCAATTGTGGTTTACCATCTTTCTTCTCTTGTACTACCTCTTGCAGAATTATTTAAAATAATTGAATTGAAAGGCAATAATCCAAATATTATCCTTGCTTACAAAATTGATATTAAATTGACTATTGCGGGAGTTAGGTCAGATTTGCTAAACGATGCCTAAAAAGTGGGGCTCATTGCCTTCCTTTCTGTAAGAGCCGCGCTTGTCATTTAAAACTTGATTGCATGGAATATATTTTGAAATAATAAAAAAAATTCTTTAGAACTTCAAAAAAAAAAAAAAAAAAAAATAGAACATACAGATGCATAGTCTCTTCTTAGAGAGCCTGCCGAAGACGGAGAGCGTAGGAAAGTGTCGTGTATTATCCGTGAGCCATCACACTAGTGTACTGGTAATAATGTTCTTTATTATATGAAAGAAAAAAAGGAACGTAAAATTAAGAGGAATTCTTTAAAGTGGCATTACATCAACTTATTTATGACCGTGCAAGTGTGTGTCACTCCATAACTCGTACAAATGAAAAACATCTAAAACCCTTTCCATGCTGTAAACCCTCGACAAGTAGTTAAAATGCAGTGAAAGAGCCATACACTTAATCGTCTTCATATCGGCACATATATACCTATAACACATATGCACACATATATCTACTACTCAAACATAAAGCGCGCATAGACTCTTATATATATATATATATATGTGCATATGTCCACATATATGTTTTCCCAATATATACACGTATATATATATATATATATATATATA
>KK502452.1:667676-689443 GCA_000688735.1 Glossina austeni
TTTTGAAATAATAAAAAAAATTCTTTAGAACTTCAAAAAAAAAAAAAAAAAAAAAATTAAAAATTAATGGCCGCACTCCTATTGTAAAGCCCGACATACCATCCATAGTGTAGTTTGGAACCCTTCAAGTTATTTTGGTTTCTTCTTTAAAATAAATTAATCGATCGTTTCATATCTTGTTACATGGTTTTATCATTATGCACACGTATATCGATACGTATGAGTGTTACAAACAAGTTGGTAGCAATCATACGCTCGGGGGTATCATAACGACAGCAAAGCATTTGATGTTTGGAATCAATTATTTTGTCTAGAGTTCGTGACGTATTAAAATATGTTTTTCTTGTTTTGTTTTCTTTTTTTCCTTTTTTGCTTTTTTACTTTTTTTTCTTTTCGTGCTGTTACTCATTCTCTTAATTTACGCAGATGCCTTAGCAGGAGCATATTAATGGATTTGACGTTGCATTATATGAAAGGGCGAAGGATAAGATAATCAATTTCCATTTCAAATAAATAGAAAATTAATTTAATGTTAGCAAGTGTCACGTTTCACACAATTCTATCAAATTTTTTTTTTTTCTTTTGATCATAGTTATTTATCATGTTTTCTACAGGATTTATTGTGATGGGATCAGAGGAGAGAAGCAAAAACAAATTCGCTTATATTAACGCCTATGTACGATGTTTGATGTTAGTTCAAGTGAATAAGTGCGAGTCTATATGCATGTGATTGTATGTAAGTATATGTATGTACGCACAGTTTGAGGCATTCACTTATTCAGGAAATCCATTGGTGACAACGCACAAACACACAAACACATTAATTTTTAACCACAGTCCATTAGTGGTGCTTTCATGTCATTTTACTTTTGTGCTTAGGACTGTGCACACAACGGCTAGAGCAACACTATCGTCATCATCATGCACGCTGCTCAAATGCACATAAGCTATATATACACGAGAATGGGTTGTAGGGCTGGTTTTGTATATACGCATAAACGCACACATGCTCGGAAACTAAAAATAACGATTATATGGCAGCAATGATGATAGCATGTCGGAGGATATTATGATGTCCTCTTTATATTTAATATATATATATATATATATATATATATATATATATAAAAAGCCAAGAAAGAAAAACGGGCCATAAAAAAAAAAAAAAAAAAAAAAGAAAAAAGAAAAAAAAAAATCTGTGACTTTCCGTACTTTCCAATTTCATAAGATTTTCCCTTTTGTTTTGTCTTCACAACTACACTATTCTACACCATACAAGCGTGGACAAGCGAGGTGACGCAACAGGTTGTGCTGTGGTGTTGTGATGCCAGTCGCCCGAAACATAGCTAGCTGTTCAGCGATACATTTATACATTTGATGTCAGTTTAACTTTATTGATAGCCTCAATCAGACGTTGTTTACATACTATTTGTGTATGTGTTCGTATTCATTTGCGTATGTGTTTGTGTTTGTGTTTGTGTTTGTGTCTTTAATAGCATCCATGTATGTGTATGAAACGGTGAGTGCATATGATACAAATTTTGAAATATAATTTTCTCTCAATAAATAAAACTAAAAATCTAAACATTCTTTACATTGCATATGAAGTGCTAAGTATGTGCTAACTGATGCATATATGTGCGCGTGTTCTCGTATATATCCGACTATAAATCTTTACTTGATTTGCAAATACACGCTAAATTCAATTGGTAATTGAAATTTACTTTGTTTATCAATAACGCCTATGTACATGTGCTTAAATGCGTTAGAGTGTTATTCTCATAAATATTATATATTCACACAATTGATGCAATCATCATGGATCTGTTATTTTCTATGTTTGCCTATAATTATTTGGAAATTTTGTAATATTGTGTAAATGTTTAAACATACGCTCATGCATTTTCATTTACACACAAATTCTATGGAGAGGAAATCTCTCTCTGAAAATCATATATTTTTGTAGAGCTTCTATATCAACATATGCTAACAAAGTTTTCTCTGTAATAATAAATCGAAATCAATACAATCCCCTGTGTGAGTATATGTTTTTGGGAAAAGAAGAAATTAGTTTATATCCACGACTTGCAACTAATATTGTACTAGTGAAGCTACATTTTAACACCAAGCGAAACAAAAAATTGCCATCATCTCCGCTTGTAAACTAACGATGGATATATAGGTTAGCGGACCTTCCTGTTGAAACATATGAAACAACACTTAAGTTACTCTGCATACTCTCTCTTAGATATTTCGATTTACTAAGGGATTCGTGTATATGTCGTGTCGCCAAATAATTCTGTGCAGGAAATAGACTCGAACGCCTGTAACTGTAACTAAAGAGAGTTTCACGCTTTCACACATTCGTCGCATTTTTAAAAGACTCGATCGTGAGCTAAGCTATCGTAAAATTCATTTAATTTACGTTATTCATCACATCGCTTATGGTAGTAAATTATGTTGGAGGAAATTGCTCAAGGCCGTTTGTTCATTCCGTTAAATCTACGAATTGATATCTGGGAAGTAATCATTTACTTGCATAAATGTGCCAAGTTTTTGCAAAGCTTTTCCCAAAAAAATATGTCAAAACATTAGAGTGGGGCACGGTGTACCATTAAATCTCCTATACCATCCTGCAGCTATTCAGATTACGACTTTTCGAATAAGTCATCATTATATGACGATTTTTTTATCGACTTGTGATTGTGGTTCATTTCAAAATTCGGCCGACTGTCTATCCACGTTGGGCAAATGTAAAGCAGAAAACCAAAGCTTTACACACTGAGCTTTCTTTTCTACCTCAAAGAAAAAAAAAAAAAAAAAAAAAAGCTGGAAAGGGACATAGTCCGTGCACAAGCACGTGCAGAACGATCTTAATTGAAGGTTAAAGGATTGTAGCATAAGTAAAGCGAAATTTGTTACCTCACTCATAATCTGTTCATTACCATGTTCACCTAAATCCTATTACAATGCCTTTCTTTCTCTTCCTCTTCATTTTCCTCATTGTCTTCTTTTTCTTCTTCTTTTCTTTGTCCCCTTTTTGTTCGCTTTTTTTTTTTGCTTTTATTTCAATTCTTCTCAGTCTTCCTTTTAATCATAAAAAATTGTATGCTTAACTAACGTTTACGAATTATTTGATTTTATTTACTCAAGACTTGTAGTCCACTATAGGACTTTTACTTGCTTTAAGCTCATTATAAATCTTTTGATAAGCGAAAGCTTAATAGTCATATACACGCAATGATCATTAGAAGTAATAATTGCAACTAATGAAGAAAAGATTGTGTACATATATATAGAAAAGTGTTTGGAGAAATGATCAAAACTTACGGAATAAAGTTAATTATCTACTGCATCGCATCCAAATGCTTTTTTCATTATGGACTGTCAAAAAAGTCAAGTTATTGGAGAGGATATTCTATGAAGAGCGAATACAGTTCATATCATGTTTAGTTGTGCGAAGTTTGTTTACTCGCTTCGGTCAATAAACATTAATTTTTGAGGTTATGGCCAACAAGAGCAGGAAAACAATGGTTCTGTAAAATAAGAAATATTCTCTTACGGTTGTGGCCGCAGAGAATACCAACAATTTTTACATGAAGACTCATTTATTATATGTTAACAAAAGATGTAAAAGTCTACCAAGACCAGCTATTAAATTCTCTATACGGTGTGACTTAATTTAGCCGTTCATTGGATTTTCAACTTAAAATATGAAATATTACATCTTCTTGCCGTATAAAAGCTTCCTTTTAGCAAAAGACTAGCTAAGAAGGATTCAAAAAGTAACGCTATTCCGTCCATATTGCCTGCGACATATAAGGCCTTAGTAGGTTTTTTAGAAAAATCCTAAAATCTCCAAACGTTTTTCACATAACGACTTTTCTTAAAATAGAAATTTTTATGGAGGTCGTTGTAATGATTCGATCAAAACTTACATTGAAGACAAACATACATGAAAAAGACTTCCGATAGCCACGCTTGAACAGGGTTTTACGTTCACCCTTTACCCGATCTGAATATACTTTCACGACAAGTGGAGAAGCATATGAAAACTAAAAAATTCATAGCGTATTTTTCATCAAAGACCCGTTTAAATCAGCTTTGCAGCATTAAGAGCATGCTACGGAGAGCCAGGCAAAGGCTAGTCGAATAGGACCAGATCCCAATTATATAATAATTGAAATGCATTAAAATTTCCTGACCAAAGTGTCTGAGCTTTTTCCGAGTCATTGAAAATATGTGCCGTCCGATATTGTGGTGGTGGAAGACGACGCAATTATCTGTTAATCAATTCTGGACGTTTTACCTCAAGTAAATGCTTTAACCGCATTAACTGTTGACAGATGCGTGATGCCCTTCTAATCTCATCGTTTGTGCAGCTTTTTCGATTTTAGATCACGATCTCCCTCGCGCCGTATTTAACTAACTTTTCATGTCCCGCTATTCATCTTATAAAACCTGCCATCTCTACGTCGGAAAATTGTAAGTGGCGCTAACAAAGGCAGTAAGCAGTTTATGGAGGGCTGTGGGTCGTAATTGAAGCTGCGGTTTTGTTGTTAACATAAATAAAACAGACTTTTGACTGAGATTTGGATCAAAGTTTTTTTCAACACGCTATTTGGACCTCGCCCTTATTTGTGGAATCCAATACATACACAGTTTTACAGCGTACAGAATTTGTCGAAACTTATTGCGACTGCAATGAATTCAAGGTTACGTTCAATCCGTGGCGAAGCAAGGTCCTGTTTGTTTAAACGACTTCCGAAATAAGGAATGACGAGGAACGAAAGGACATCTGATGTTCCTAAGGGACTTTTATGTGCATAAAAGTAACTTTTGGGTAAAATGGCATTTTAGTCGCCGTCAATGGGGAACGCTACAGGAAAATGACAATTGATTCTTTGTGACATGTGAAATTAAATAATCTCGCCTTGGACGATATGTGGCTTCAACGAAGTGGTGCATCATGTCATGCATTTCGTGACAAAACAGTTCTTTTGACTGATATTTTGATATTATTATTGATATATAAGACTCGTGATTTTTGTTGTTCTCGCCTTGCTCGCCGCAACTTCTACTTTATTATCGATACTCTACTACAATCAAGACAGTTTTAAAGAGATTAGTAATGATTTCAGTAGAATTTCTTATGTATTCGACATGGGTAGAAAGCTATTAGAAAATTGCTAATACCTGGACCAGTCTGAAAAGTTTTCAGACTGGTTCAGAGCAAGATTTGTTCTTCTTTGCCTAACTTTTTAGAGCTCACCTCTACAACACCTTCTGTGGGATTTCTAGGAGTGAGGGAAACTGCCTTGCTTGAGCAGAGTAATTGTCTACTAATTGTCAGGCAAGCGCTGTGCCTACAATTATGGTTGAAGAAGGCATCGCATGCGCGCGCTCCTAGGGTTAAACTAAAAAAATCTTTGCAGCTGCGCACTGTATTATATACGATTATACGAATGGACAACTTCTCCTCTCTCACTAATGTTGTTTCACCAGTCGCTGCTAAGCAAGACACTGAAGCGCTTGTTAATGCACCCAATGTTTTTGTTATACGGGTACCTCCATACGCACATTTTTCGAATTAAACCAAAAAATATCAAATAAATTGTTTCCGCACACAAGTGTATGCAAGCGATTCAAGAGTCGTATCTAATAAACGTGAACTTGAGCAGCGAACTCATAAAATGAGATGAAATTCATTGATTTTTAGCAACGATTAGTCGACCTCACGGACGCGCCTCTTTAACATTTCAATTTTCAGAGCAAAAGGTAGGAAACCATTGTACTACGGCATCTTTGCCACGAATTTTTTTCACAAGCCTGGAAAGCGTTATGATTTACGATTTTCGATCATTTCCAAGCCCTAACTGTATTCGACTGAATAAGCAAATATTTCTATTCTATCTGTTGTGGAGAATGACAAAAAAATTTCCCTTTCTCCGTTCCCCATTCCCCGTTACCTTTGATTTTTTATCATGCAATGCATGCAATATATGCAACACTTATGCCCCGTTAATTCATTGCGTAAGCTATTGAACGTAATTATGTATGAAATTATTAATTAATTTCGAAGTGTAGCATGACGAAAAGCGTGCTTAGTTTTGAATGTACGGTATAGCGGATAACTTCCGATGATGAAGCTTTCTTGCCGCCTTTCTAACCGCAATTTTAATTAGAAGTTCTATTTACATGTATAATATCTGTCTGTTCGTCCTTACTTTTCTATATACTTTCTTCTTACTTTACACTAGCTAAGGTAGAGAAACGAAGTTGTTGGTGTATTAAAAGCTCGTGCATGTTTTGTTAGTTTAAATGTATATAACGGTTGCAGTCAGTCAACGAGACCATTAATCAAACTCTAATTCAAACACAGGCATTGTCACATTTAAGTCCCAAAACGTGGCGTATAATTAAAGGCAAAAAATAAATGAATAAAGCAGAGAAGAATTGCATTTTGTGCTCATTTCAAATTTACTACTTTTTCGTTTCACAAGTTCTAACCAAATTTGCGAAAATTTTAAATGCAATTTAAGTGCACTTAATCAACTAAATTGTTACGATGACAACAACAATGCGCAATAAGAACAAGAAGTAAAAGTAAAGATAACATTTATGCACAACACAAATTAAGTGGCTTGTGAGAATTTTCTCCAAATTCTCTCTCTCTCTTATCGTCAAACCGCTATAGACAAACTATTCCCCATCCCATACGCAGCCTTTCCTTCTTTCGTTCTTTCGTTCTTTCGTTGTTCTTTTTTTCTGTCAAATGCAATAAATTGAGTTACGAAATAGTGTCAGAAAAATACAACTTAATTTCAACTATTAAAAAGAAGTAATCTTTTGGAAATAAAACAAATTCGTTTCCCACGTTCACGGTATCCACTTCGCGACGAAAACAAAAACCCGAAAAAAAAAAAACGAAAACAACATAAACAAAAACACAATCCGCATTAAGTGTACCTCGAAGAAAGCAAAAGCACAGTTGACTTTAGCGAATTTCTTGATGTTCATCAATAGTCCCAGTAATTGCTTTTCGCTGCTAAAAGTAAGCGTAAACAACTATGTAAGCGTTATCATACTAATATATAACGTAAAGTAACGTAACATACGAGCACCGTACTAGATAAAGAAGTTCAATTTTTTTTTTGTTGCACACACAAATGTGACTTGTAAGTAGGACAACTGCCCACTATTCAGCAATCAGGTCCGATAACAGCAAGCGAACCTAAGACGGTTTCAATATTCAAGTCCGATTCGAGAACAATGTACGTAAAAATAAACCCACTTCCGTACGAAAATCACTTACGTAACTCGCTCGTTATGCTTATTTACCACCACTAGAGTTATGGGCGTTTTACTTGTACCCATTTTTACGAAAGGCTTAGCACTTTTTTCACTCATTTATAAATAAATGTGAATAGAATTTTTCCATGTTTACGTGTATAACATTCGATCCATCGATCGACAGCATTTTCGTCAACCGTGCATCCAGATGTTCACAACGATCACCTCCATACTCAGTCCAACTATGGGTCCAATCGATTTACTGCCACGTCTAGAATTAACGGCAAAATATAGTTTTGTTATAGAGTGTGGATGAGTTATTATTATCCATAAATCGTTCATAACGAATGTATTTAATATCAAGACCTTATCTTTCATTCAACATTGCAATCATCGCATTTTACCTATCAATCGTACAGTCAGCAAGGAAATTAACCTTTCAAAACTAATCCGCTGGATTCGCTACAAATTCTCGATTAACATTGCGTTTCAAGTTAATTTAGCTTACACAGTCTATTACACAATATGTTTGTCTGTCTTTTGTGTTACTTTCAACATTTACTCTTTGCAAATACATTCAAGAGAGAATTTGAAAAATTTCCGATGATTCTACTCTTTGTTTGCCTCTTTGCTGTGACTTTAAGAAGCCAAGGAATTTTCAAATAAAAATTAATAATTAATTTAAAAGTTTTTTGTTGTTTCTTTTTGACTTTGAATAAAACTTTACAATATGCAGAAATAAATAAATGCAGTCGGATATGATTGTAATGAATAAGAAAGACAAGCCAACTCCTCCTTTCTTTTAAATTTATTTTCTAATCCCTCTCTCTCTCTCTCTCTCTCTCTCTCTCTCTCTCTCTCTCTCTCTCTCTCTCTCTCTCTCTCTCTCTCTCTCTCTCTCTCTCTATCTATCTATCTATCTATCTCTATCTTTTATCCCATCCATCCATTTGTGTGCGTTTGTTTGTAATTCTGTTGAATCCTGCTGACAAATAACTGTCACACCAAATTGCACCAAAGTTGACCACAAAAAGAGACTCCTGCTGCTGTTGTTGCTGATGCTGTTGCCGTAACTATTATTAATGCTGCTGGTATTATCTGGTATTGTACGTAGATTATGTACGTATATACATATATATATATATATATATATATATATAGATATATATATTATATATATGCAATTATATGTCTGAATAAGAGTGTTTTGTGATATAAAATCCACAAAACCGTAAACCCCTTTTTGGGTTAAATGCTTAACCTAATGACATACCAACAAACCAAAACAACCACAATATGACAACTAACAGTTTTCAGAAGACAAATCTACAATAAACGTAACCCGTACAGTCAATACGCACACCCATCGCCACAGATACTTATACTAATATGATGGCATTATCAGACATAAACGGACATAAAATTATTCATATTAACGTATAAAGCCTCTCTACCATAAGTGATTGTGTTTGTGCGTGCGCGTACGTGTCTGTGTGTGATGCCCTTTTTTTTTTTGCTATGTGAGCCGCAGATATAAATGTTCAAAAGATACTATTGGCCCGCACCAGTAGCACGCAGGATTAACCATCCACAGCGTCTACGTCCTACGCACACTTAGCCGACTACTCCCGATCGCAAACCATCCGTAGGTATCATTTCGCAGAAGCTCGTCGGAGTTAGTGCAGTCCGAGTGACGGGACCTTAGTGGAATATTCTATTCGCTTCCAATTCGACTGCTTTCCACACGCGGTCTCTCTTGCCGTCTTCATTATTGAAACACCTTGGTAAAGACGTCGTTCACATTGCCGTCCATCTACCTTTCATTGGCGCCTTTTATTGATTAATATCAAGCGCTCCTTCTTGAGGACGACCAATTGCGCCTATCCTCTCCGTTTCTTTTCGTAGACGCGCCTCATCACATTCACGAGGATGTCAATCGGGATCACTAGGGCTGCGCCGTCCAAGATGGTTCGCAAGCCACATGTCAGCGTAAGCACTGAGGCGATGTACTCTCGACAACTTCCTGTGCGTTGCTCTTACAGTAAGAGTTGCAGCCCACACTGGGCTTGCGCGCAACAAGACAGGTGTAAATGCTGTTTGCTACGATCTTTCTTACAGCAGTTCTACCCCCCGCGGATATTTCGCATAATTCGTCCCAGAGACTACTGAATTCCGGCTGCTTTGTCCGCCGCACACGGGACATGTTGTTTTAACCTTAGGCGGGCCACAGCAAGGCACTTAAATGTCTTCTCTTCTTTCGGCTGGTCGCTCTCTCGACCGCGCATTCGTAATCGTGGCCGCCTTGCGGCGTTTTGCAGACAGCATCTTGATGTCCGTCGGCTGCCTTTTCTTTCCCTGCCCAAAGGCTGCTGTACCTTTTTCGGTTTCCCTTCCTTTCACTTCGCGATTTCTTAACCATGGCTCCAATGCCGTAACCGCATACGGAGATTTAAAAATACTTTAAGCCATTTTACGTTTAAACTTTATTCGATATTCGTTACCAACTTTATCCACAGATTTAATTGTTTTCTTATCGATTTGTTTATAGTGAGTTTATAGTCGGCATTGGCGAGTCAATATACATTTTTTTTGTTTATTTTTGTCGTGGCCATATAATGCCCTCTCGATCAGTGCAATATTCAATGATGTTTATCTCGTGCTCGTTCTCTCGCATTAAATTACCATACGCGTCGAGGCAAGTGAAATTAATTGTTTACAAGTCCTGTTATACTCGTAATTGTCGAGATAACTTGTACGCCATTCATCTTACTAATGCCTTTGGAAAGATTCATTCTATTCACTATATAGACATTGCTTTGCGTCTGCTTTTCAACTCCTGTGCATGCTTGAAGACCTTTGCAAAATAGCCATGCTACTTACTGGCCCTATAAAGGTAAAAAGGTATTAAATTGTTTTGTTGCTGTGCAGCAGCTATTCAGCTTTAAGCAATCTTTTCACCGTTAACTTCCGTTCGGTTGCATCAGCATCAAAAGCAGAGATTTTTGTTTTTCACATAACTGCTCGTCACGCCTATCTAGGACAAAAAGACGAGTAAACTAAAATCTTAGTTTTGAATTGGTTCGCTAAACGGCGAATACAGTTCACACTAACATTTATGCGAACATATTAATTCACGTACGCAAGCCTTAGGATAATTGTAACATGAAAACAAACAAGCGAAACGAACACTCGCTCTTATGCGGCGGTTGAAGAAAAACGACAAAAAGAAAGTGCGCCAGAAAAGTTTTGAACACTGGGCATATACACACACACACACCTACAATTTGGGCATACACATACCTATGGTTTTAAGTTTTCAAGACAACAAGCGACCAACAAAACAAATGCAAAAGAATGTTTTCGGAGATAAACGAGAGCTTGAGTAAAATTTCTTAAATATAAAAATTAACACAAGTTGAAATAAAAAAATTAAAAAAAAAAAACAACGCATCCAAAAAAAGGAACAAGAAATAAGAAACTTAAGTACACCGGTTGACATTTGGCTTTTTGCGAAACGCTACGTTACCGTATGTGCATCCGTTTTGCGGATGAGATGAAAGAAGAAGAAGAATGAAAAAAATAATAAAACTTTCATAAACAATGTTTATTAAAAAAAAAAAAAAAAAAATAAAAATAAAAATAAAAATAAATAAATAAATATAATAGTAAAAATAAACTCAAATGCATGCTTTTTTGGGGCACTCATACCGTTGTTGTGTCTTTTGCAACTTTCCCAAGATTTTAAACTTTGTAAAGAATATAAGAAAAACAAAAACAACTATTGTTGTTTCTATTTCTTTCTTTCTTTCTCACTTTTATTGTTACGTTTTTTTTTTCTCATTTCTTTTCTTTTGTTTTTTTTTTTTCTCAATAAAAACTAAAGATCTTTACTAACTGAAGCAACATGATGTCAACTGCGTTGAGGTTCATTAAACTTTTTCTGTTGTGTGCGCGCAAATGCGTGTGCTTATGCGTATGCGTGTATGTGTCTCTGCGTCCGTGGGGTTTATGTGTGTGTGTGTGTGTGTGTGTGTGTATGTATGTATTTGCACTCACATTGTACTCGCATTTCTTTCTAGTCCTTATTGCCACTTCATCTCCATTGCTCAAGTCGTATATTCTAACACCATTCGGCCTTAGTTAAGTTGTCATCTTATAAAGAAGTTAAGTTCATGCTTAAACGGAATTCTATATAGGTGCGCATCTATAAATATATATATATATATATATATATATGTGTGTATATGTATATATATATGTATGTGTTTATGTATATATATATATGTATGTGTATATGTACGTATATATATATATATATATATATATATATGTATGTGTATATGTACGTATATATATATATATATATATATATATGTATATTTGTGTGTGTGTGTCTTTGTGTTTGTTTGACATACATGTAGTTGTGCACATACATGCATACATACATACATTGAACATAATTCTTTTTCAATCTCTGAGTATAAAAGTTAAGCTTCTTTCTCATCGACAAGTCAAACACAATGATTTCGTTTTAATGTGTACATAACAGATTTTGTTTTCTGCCATAAGGTAGCAAAGATGAAGAACGAAGAGATTGCGATTAAAAACAAAAAAAGCATTTTATGCAATTGTGCATAACGATTATTTTAAAATTTTTCAATCAACTTAAATTAACACCAATAAATATTTTCATATAAATTAAAGATTTAAAAAAGGATATGATAAAGAATTCAAATGAAACTGAAATTATTAAACTTCACCAAATTTTTATTAACAATTCACCAACACGTTATTTCATTAAACATCCAACCGCAAATTAAATAAGGATTTCATTTTAATGCAAGTTTCTAACATTTATATCGTTCAGATAAACCTCTAGTGTTCCTTATCGCTTCAATTAATTTCATTAATATAACTTTATCGGCTTTACTCTCATATGTGTGCTTTATTTTCTTCCTCTTTGCTCTCTTACAGGTAAGTCAACGAGAAATTGCTTAAGCCTTGCGCAACTGATAGATATGAAATTTTATACTTTACTTATTAAACAATATGTAAGTATGCACACAGTACTCGTAAATAATATCAAGAAAAGAAAACAACGCAAATAAATCCATCATGTTGGTGTGACCGACAGATTTAATTATTATTACGGCAGAGATAGGTAAACTTTATCACCACGTTTATATATATCGATGAGTCCGCATCAAATTCATTATAAAGTTTATTATCTTGATAGCCGCACAATTCTTCCGCAACCTAAGCATGTCTGTCTGTTGTTCTGTGGGATTCTTTAATGAGCAAAAATGGAAACTTTCGACATTGACTCGAAATTTCGTAACCAGTGTAAAGTAAAGGAAAGCATACGCTTTTGTTAAGAACTTCGAACTTACGACAGAATTCGATCTGACATGTCGAACAAAGCTTCTTAACGCTATCTAGGCAGAAATTTTGCTTATTCGACCTCACAACGAACATGAATTTCTAGCTAAAGCTCTCATATCTTTCATTATACTTTACATCACTGCATTGATATGAATATACGAACTTACTTAACATCCAGAAGAACTTCAGGCATTCACTATTTAGTGTACCGATTAATTCAGAATCATTTTCTAAATTTATTTTAAGCATATCTGTCATTCTTTCCGTGTATTGCCTGCTCATGCCCTTTTGCATATTGAAATATTTGATAAGGTTTGACACACTAGAAAATGTTACAATGAAAGACGGATTTTAAAACGCTTTTTAAAATGATTCGTATCGGGACAGAAAACGAAGCAGTAATTGAGAAAAGTCATTATATGAGAAGTTCTCGGTTGCGTTGAGAAGAAATACCTTCGCATGCTAAATGAATGTGAAAAATTTGAAAGGGATCGCACCATTTTTCCAACCTCCTCCTCCTTTAAGCGTACTTGCGTAGTGAAGTAAGGATTTATTTGAGAACAAAGTGTAATTTTCAATATTTAAATTAATTTATAGTGAAGATGGAATAAAAATTATGCAAGAGATGTGAGATGTGTATGTCAACTGCAAAGGTTTAACTTGTTCTTCATTTAATCCATGTTCAGTAATAATGAGTCCTTTAAAGAAGCCTTAATTGGCACTGATCTGTCTCTCTCTCTCTAGCGTTGCAAATCCAATTTGAAAAGAAAATGCAAGCAAGAGCTGCTAAGCAAGATTTTGTTTGCAAAATTTAGTTTTAATTCAGTAAAAAGCAAAAGGCAAGCGCAAGGTTTTCTTCTTAAACAATATTTTTTTTGCTTTCAAGAATGCGATCTACTTATGATTCTTGAGTTTATTGAAACGATAAGTGAAAAGCATTAAAGTTATCGAGCGGTTGCTCGATATATTCAGCTATTGAGCATGTGATCGATGGACTTTAGTCATCATCAATACCAGTCCATAGTTTTTCAATATTCTTCTTCATTTCTCGTCCTTCTACTTTCAATTCCCTGGGAAATATTACAAACCTAACTATCAGCCATTGTTGAAGTCTCCAACTAGTAAAAAACTAGTACTTCAACAGTGCAAAATGCCGAGCGAATTTCGCTTTGTCCATTCGCGTACCGTTGTCCGGCCTATTATTGAAACGGTGACGATAGTAAAAATGGAGGCGGGAAACTAAAATTTGCCACACATATGTAAAGTTTTAGTCGACAAAGACAGACCAGTTTTTAAAATGGACGTAACTTAAAGACTTATAGCCTTATGACCTGAAATAGACCAGGTTGATCAAACTTGTATAAACATTGTAATGATAGCAAGTTGAGGAGGCGGCATCGCCAGGTAGTAAAAGTAAATTGTGGAGACAGAATCGCGATATAAAGAAATTATGTTGAGTAGGCAGACTCGTTATGCTACGACAATTAATATTATCTCGTGTAAATATAATTGACGAGCTAGGCGAGAATTTGCCATCTTTAGAGTACCAACTTAATGGACAGAAGATTGCTTATAAACTTTTCATATCAGGTATCATATCAAGAGGTTTAGCCTCAGTTGTACAGAATAGTGCTTTGCAATCGTATAGTAAACAGCCGAGCAGTGTTTCAGCCGAAGGCTATTGCCCAAGTCGATTCGGCAAGGACCATCCCCAATCAGCAAGTTACACGTCAATCTATAAGTTGCATGGGAATGAATGTTATTTAAAAACTACTCTGTTTGTGTGTTATTTTTATACATGAAATTATGTTCATCTCAGCATCAATGGACAAGAGTTTCAATAGTAAGCAATAATTGCTGGATGTCTACTGCAATCAGATGCTTATGCTATTTGTTTTCAATGCCAAACGCAAGCGCAACAGCGTTTCCCAAAGTGTGCAACTTATTTTTGTTTTCACATATCATTCTTTTATTATGGGAAACATAGGCTATACGGTGCGTCCGTTACACTGTACACACATTACAACAACATTTCAAAATTCAATAGAATTCACAAATAAAAAACTACTTCACATCGTGTGAATGAATTGGCTTTCAACGCGTCGTAGACATAGCGCATTTGTAGTGTCAGGTAGTCGCTGAATGACTGGACAAAGAGTGAACGTAGCATATGATACTTACTTGGTAAGGCCGTCAAATGAAAGTAGGGGCAATGGACAGGAGGTCGATCTTATTTTAAAGATTTTCGAAGATCGTGCAGGCAGAATTTTGTATATTCAAAATTTCCCTCGGAAATTAAAGGAAAAAAAGTAAATAAAATTTTGGATTTCGGGCGTGCCCGTAACCCGATGCTAAGGTGCAGATATTTCTTGCTCAATATTTAGTGGGAAAATAATATAAATCAATAAAATGCGCAGCGCGGTAAACTTAATTGTTGTTGTGCATGTACTTAGAAGGAAAGCAAGATCAAAAAAGGAAGGAAATATACATACGTGTACACTCGTTTACATAGGCTGTAAACGAGTAATTTTAGCACTCGTAGTGAAATAGCGTACATCAGGCGTTACCAGGCTTAATTTACAAAAAGAAACGGCATACGGGCAAGTAAACAAAATGTCGTGTCTAACTAAACTCAATAATTTTAAGTGCTGTAAATAGAATGAGAAAATTAACACATCGATAATGCGAACGCATTAAGGATTTTTGTAAAAACTTATTTAAATAAGGACGTTTAAGGACATTTTTTAAAGTAAATGTTGTCCATTTATGTTGCAATCATAGCATCATAGCGTATAAGTCTGATTTAACAAATCAATCAAATTAAATAATAAATTGTTTTGAGAAAACAAAAGAAAAAAATTAATCAGTCTCATGCTGAAAATCTTTAAATAATTTTATAAATGATTCCCACATCTAGTTAGTGCAATATGTAAAGTTTTCGTTCATATTAAATGCTGATAAAGATTTCCTTCATTTTGACACTTTCAGAGCAGTAAAAACGATCAGATGATACCATTATTGACGTTAAGCGTTCTCCCCACACAACATTGACTTAATAACAATTTTGCTCTTTTATTTCCCTTCAGTTTTTCAGATTTTTCTCCGTATTTCTCTGAAGTCAAAGTATGAAATTTTATTTCCGTTTTTTTTTTTTTTTCTTTTCATTCATTGGATAGCTTAAAGTAATACATGACTATGTGCTTGTGTATCGCTTTGAGTGTGTGCTCAAGTTAAATATGTGTCAACTTCCATTTAAAATTTCTGGTGGCTGGCTTTTCCTTTTTAAAGAAAAGGCAAAAATGTTTACCGTTTTTTTTTTTGTTCCGGTTACATACAGAAAACGCATAAGAACAACGCATTTTTTTTTTTTTTTTTTTTTTTTTTGTTAGGTTAAATAGCTAAAATGAACGATGAGTGAATTTATTTGACTATAGTTGGTATAATGGGGATTGAAAGGAGCCTTTGATTAATGAGTTCATCGAAGATTTCCAAAATTTATTATTAGCAAAAAAACTTTATTCATACATCGGGTTTAGAATTTTTCTTAAAATATTTATTAATTTCTTGCTTTAGCGAAAATCGTCATCGAAAATATATTTTGAATTTATATATAGCATTATCTGCTTTCGCTTGGCCTAGTCCAATACACGGAACGATAATAATGATGACGATGATAATGATGCTTTCATTTAGTTTACACTACAACGGATGACGATGTTATTTTTAGTGAATCGGAACTTTCTTTTACCCTTTGGCTACAACGTGGCTACGTGCATACGGTCCTAGTTGTTAAGTACATAGACACACACACAGACACACACACACACACGCAAGTAAACACATATGGGAAGCTTCTTACTTTATTTATATTTATTCATTTTTTTCCCTTTTCTTCCTTTCTACTCACCAACACAGCTCACAAAGAGTGTTAAATGTTTTTCATGCATGCTTTACATGTTAACATCTTTCCTTTTTTTTTTTTATTTTTTGTTCGATTTTTGACGACGTTACGCCTTACGGTTTTGGCAAAAAATTAATTTTTTTTTTTACTTTGTGTTGTATTACAAAGGTCAACAAAAACGCTCGCCATACATCAGTAAGTTATCATATTTTTATCAGCTAAGCATAAGTGACTGTGCGAGTATATGCACGTCTATGAGTGTTTCTGAAAAAGGGGTACATGACACCAAGCAAGCATAATAGCAATGGTAGTAGATGCTCATACGTTCTTTTTAGTTTTAAATTAAAATTGTCAATTTGAGTTCCACTTTTATATAGTAATGAGAGAGAGGGAGAGCGTATGCAAAAGCAGATGATACGTGGGAGATGAATTACTTTTGCGTGTGCCTCAATTTTAGTAATATTGTACTAACAGATGTCAGTCTATGCTAGTATTTATAAAAAAATTCCTTGTTACAACATATATAAACATTTTTATATACATGCTTAGCAAGAAATTGCTTGCACACACATTTATGTAACTAAAAATAAAACAAATAAATAAGAGAAAGATTAATAAGAAAATTCTTTACTAAACCACCCAGCATAATGGTACTTTGTCTATATTCCTGGTCTTGTGTGTCTGTGTGTGTGTGTGTGCATGCGCATACACATTAAAAAATTTGTTCCTTAAGATAAAATTTGAAAGGATTTGAAGCAGCTTCATATAGCTTCATAAAAAGCAATAGAATTATGCATTTTATTATATGATGAAATTATTTTTATATTAGAATGTAAAGAAAATTATTGAAATTCTTAAAGAAATTCACAGTTTTTTGAGCATATAAAGCTTTCGTCTTCGCCCAGCTAAATCTCTAAGGTAACATGCTTCATCGTCATGCTTCACAAATATTTTGCAATATATACGATTGGACATAAATAAATGCATATATATATTACATAACAAAAAACTACCCAAATACATGTACTCGGTCGTTAAGTGTACACTGCGATGCAATGCAATGAAATAAATCATGTTCACTGTATAGTCAGTTAGTGTTAAAATGAAACAAAAGTGCCTTTACTTTCTTTATTTGATAGTGCCGTACTATTTGCTTATTAAGGCTGCTCATAATAAAATATAGGATACGTTTAACATTACGTTTGCTTTTCTAGCAAAAAAATTAAAAAATTATAAAACGATTTTCGTGTAAACAAATTATGCGTGCTTTGCAGAAGAATGAACAGGGGGACGGATGGACAGAGGAATGGTTATGCTATATATATTATATATCTAACTACAGATAAGTGATAATCACATCGGAGCGGACGAATCGATCGACAAATGCACGAGCAGGCACAAAAACGACTAACCCCCGCACGGACAGATAGGCAATTGAAGGAGTCGTGAAGCGTATTAATTAGAAAACACAGAAACGTAAGTAAGAATTGCGCGAACGGAGGGATCAGTAAATGAATGGATCGTTGAAGAAACGGATAATTCAACAAATACAACTGAGGACGCATCACCTCATTTGCATCTCTAGTTAGCTCCAACAAATATATTTCCGACTCAAGTATTAGGAGAATATCTGATATCTTAACTTTGCATTATTGCCAAAAATAATATGAAAAAATAGAGAAAGTGAAAAAAAAGACTGCGCACTAGCGCCAATCCGAGGATCTAAACATTCCTGCTTGAGTTGCCTTTTGCCGACATAGCGGCGAGAGCGATTGGACAATAAAGAAAATTCGTCCAATTTTCGTTCAATAAATCAATCAATAAATAAGTAGAAAGAGTGAACGTCCGAGTGTAAATGTCGCAAAATGTGGTTGTGTATGTGTATTTTGGATGAGTATAGAAACTCATTAACAACGATTATTCCTCGCCATAGTCATCTTTCTCCTTCGTTTCCAATTTTTGGAAAAGATTTTCTGGCTCGATTTTATGGCGAAACCTAGAAAGCTTTCAATTTTTAATTTTTTTTTTTTTTTTTGTGTACTTTTTCAAAGGACATTTGTTTTAAAAACAACTTTCCGTGGCTTTAGCATTTTAAAGTATTTTACCTTTCAACTGGACTTATAATAATAAGGAATCAGACGCATCAACAGCATGGATTCTTTAAATTAGTTAAAAAAAAACGCTGAAATTATATTAAAAGTGATGCAAAGAATAATTTCACTCAATCCCTTCATATAATTACTGAATGAATTAATATTTTTGATGTAAAGGCGTGATGGTGGAGGTATTAAGGATTCGGCCATGGCCACTTGCAACCGATTTCTTGTTAACAGATTCTGTTATCTGCATTTTTGTGCTTTTTTTTTTTTTTACTTTATTTTGTTTTCTTTTATTTATTGTCTGTCATGTTATCGATTCTTGCAGCTGATAAAATACGAGTCACATTTATTTTCACTGGAATTATTTCGCTCTCACCATCCAGCCAACGTTAAACCCGCAAAAATATGGTCTTTCGTTAATTTCTTGCATTCCCTTTCATACAAATAAATTGGATAAAATAAATTATTGAACAACATCTTAACTAACGAAGATGTCTTTGTTCCAACACGGATTTTTCTTTTTTTTTTCAATTTTTTTATTGATCTTTTTATTCTTAATGAAGTTAAAGTTTGAAAAAAATATATCTTTTGTTAGTCGATTGCTAAATATGCGCTCAAATCGAGGCCGTTTAAAGTGCATGCGAATTAAATCTACGTTAATAATTAATTAGGTAAATTAATTGAATTCTGTTTTTATGTATTTATGCTATAGTCAGGTATACCACGCACAGTTTATGTGCTACACTTGGATCATCATATATTTGTGAGGGCATTTAGCCATTCCTACTTCGCTGTTTGTCTTAAAAAAAAAAAAAAAAAAAAAAAAAAAAAAAAAAAAAAAAAAAAAGTATAATTAAGTAAAAATTTCTAGTTATAAGACAATCCGTCCGTTTTGCGATGATTATAAGTCTATTAAAAGTCGCACGCATGGAGCCAACATTTTATTTATTTATTTTTCAAATCACTTACAAAAAAACACATTTTAAACTTTCATATTATTTACTTCAGATTCAAATCTGTTCACCCCTACTTCGTCTGTCCTTCGTTCTTGCGTTGAAATCATAGTTATGATGTTTGAATTTTTCCTACATAAATAAACTGATTCATAAACCATCATCAGTTTAAGTTGGAAATAGCGACCATTCGAAATCGTTCCAGTTATCATTGATTACCATGAAGTTTAACATGAACGACTATATATGTTCATAAAGCGATATAAATAAAACAAAAACAAAATTCAAGAAAAATTGCTTCCTATACAATATGTATACGATAGGTTCTCGTTAATTGCTTTTCAATCTGTCGTGCATTCAACTATCGTAAGTATACTTGGGATGACGATTTTACATATTGAACGCCAGGCTAATAGACACAAGATCGTTAAAGCGCGGATAAAGCTCAAAAATATATATTTTTGATTAGAATCTTGAGAGTTCGTATCTATGTCAAATTGCGATTGTATTATAAACAGATAGATAACACGAGTGCGCCCTTATCCCTCGACGATGCGTAAAGTTTCAAGGTACTAATCATTGTGATCTTTTAGGCAAGGGGCTTGCAAAAGCTTTTGATGAGCAATTGTCGTTGAACTAAAAATCATAAGCAATGCTAATGCAATTCTGTTGGTATCGTTAATGGGGCCAGAGATAAAAAGATCGAATTTGTAGCTAAAGCCAAAGCCTGTTGTTGGCTACCGCATAGCCAGGCAGTTAGATAGCACGGCTATTGGGTCGACACATTAGGGCGGGACCGTACTTTAACTACGATTGGTGCGTGTCGGTCATTAAACGCATAACATTTACGTACCGCTCGCAAGCCTCGTCGGTCTCCCCGCTTCTCTCTGATCATCATCATGTTACAGGTGTGAAGTAGTGATTGATTGATTGTTTACATGGGAAAAATATATAATAAACAAACTTATTCCTAACGATCATAGTTTTGGAACAATTGCAGAATTCTTAAAAAGACCTGATAGATGTAAAACGATGGGCGTGCCGAAATTCAAAACTATACTTTCTATGCGTCCATACGCAAACTAATAACGAAAACGCATTTGTACTTTTTCTCCATCTATATCTCCTATAAACACTTTTATAGGCCAATAACACTGCACTACAATAGTATCTCATAAGCTCGACAAGGAGCCATATAGCTAAACCAAGACGCAAATAATTTCGCACTGGTCAAAAATCTCTGAGAGTTATATGTGAACATAGAAAAATTTTACTTCTGTGCTTTAATAAAGGGAGAAAATGAAAAATTGCATTCACTTGGACAAACGGACTGGCGGATCTACCTGAATTACTTATATGCGCAATTCACATTTTTGATCATAAACTTAATGCAAAACAGAATTTTTAGGGCTTAATACTGAATATTTAAATTAAATTTAAAATAAATTAAATTTTTGGATTTTAATTTATTCCATCATTGATTTTTGAAAGCAATTTGTAAATTAGTTAAATTAATAATGTAAGAAAATTTTTGTTTCGAAATTTTCTTAAGCCGATTATCGAGTCTTTCGCCAAATGACACATGACACGACCAACTTTACCCGCTCATGGTTCAATTTGTGCGCATAAAGTGTTTACCCCACTCGGTATATTACATCCGAATAACATATCATTATTATTAACTTATAATGCAAGTCTGCTTATATTGAAGTACAACTAACTGCATTACAATAAAAACTCCAATTGAGATCAGAAATACATACAGGCATACCTACGCCTCTATACATTGCTATATATTGGCATTCGCATAACTGTTTATATATGTATTCTCGTAACAAAGAGTTGAAGATTGAGATATCAACAAGCGTTTTTAATAGCACTCTACCTACAAATTCCTGTATATCCGTTTTTATATTACTATTATTATTATTATTATTATTATTATTATTATTATTATTATTATTATTATTATTATTTGTTAAATAAATCCCCAAACGCGAAGTTCAAAAAGTTTCTTTCTCTCTCTCTCCCTCTCTTTCTCTTTCTCTCTCTCTGTACGTGTGTGTGTGTGTGTGCGTGCGTGTGTGCGTGCGCGTGTGTGTGTGTGTGTGTGTGTGTGTGTGTGTGTGTGTGTGTGTG
>KK502452.1:700423-713337 GCA_000688735.1 Glossina austeni
GTTTATAGATATCCTGCCAATAATTTCATCTAAACAAAAATTTATTATTATATTTATATCTGAAATTTTTTATTTATAAGCGAAAAATATCGTTTGTTTAGCTTAACACCCACGCGCGTTCAAGTAAATCGAAAAACATTCTTTACATAGCATACGAAATTTATCAAGCTTATCCAAAAGCGAACGAATACAAACACATAAACATAAACACACACACACACACACACACACACACACACTTATATGCGCACAAATAAATATATATATATATATATATATGCAATCATATCTTTGCATCTGTGCATTATACAACTGTTTTGCGTATACGTAAATACATTTTCCTATATGACATATGAGTTTATTCAATTGTTCTATCGTTGACTCTTTTTATTATAAGATGTCAATGTTCAATTCAAATAGATTGCTGTGAGTTCATCTGTGTACATTGCTCTGGGTTTCATTTGCATATTCTCTTATGCTGTTGTTTGCTGTCTTCTGTCACAATTTTTACTGTAATACGTTTATATGCCCTGTAGCTTCTTATTATTATATGAAAATAATGTTTTTCGTAATACAATAGAAATTGAATTGAGTCCTGAATTAAAATAATGCAAAAATTGATGGTTTTCTCAAGCTACGTATGTACGAATAGTATGATCTCTGCCAATAGCATGAATTCTCTCTTCCTTTTTTATTTTTTTTTTTTTTTTTTTTTTTTTTTTTTTTTTTTTTTTTCTCTAAAACACTTTTTATACCTTGAACTCTGCGTCGGCTTGTTCAGCGATTGAACAGATACACAAATAATTACTACTTTTGGTAGCTTTTTCCATTCAAATCTGTATATTCACTATATTACAGTATACGATATTTATATATATATAAAAATTTCACTTATATATGTTAAATTTTTAAAAAGTTCCCTAAGCTTGCGTTCGAACGAAAGGTCATAAATCGAGATTGTTCCTTAAACCGTACGCAGAGAAAATACGCAAACGAATATTCGTGCTTAGCTTCCTTTTGCATTTCTTCTTTTGCAAACGTCGTGTCTCAACAGCAAACCAACTAAAAGCGAGATTTACTTGAAAATCATCGGGTATTCCAAACAATTTCGATTCAACTATTGAGACACCAAGTTGCAAGTTGTTTATCTATTTCTAGCCTCCGTTAACCGTGGAATAGTTGAAAAATTTCCTAATGAAATCATAGTTAAAAGCATACTTAGTTAATACAAAAGAGAACGAAATAAAAAAGACACCATTTCAAGGACCCCTCGTTCTTTTGGCCACATCATATGATAGGTAATGTTCTCAAGAAAATAATATTTTTTTCCTCCTTTTCTGTTACTCTAATATTCTCACGTGCGGTACAGTTCTCAGTAAAACCGATAGCCTTAGATGCTAGTGCTGTAAGTCTTTACTTCTCTGACTAAATTAATAATAATCGTAATAATATTAGTTTTAAGTATTGCTTCCTGGCAGATCAATGCAATCTTCAGCAGAACTTTTCATTTTTCTTCTTTTTTTTTTTCTTTCACATATTAAAAAGTGCCATCTTTTGATTTCACTTTCATATATTATGAATATTTCATAAACCATATAATCGGACAGATTGCGAGGCGGAGAGAATTTGGCAAATTTCGGTTTTATTTATCAACATAGTGCCTGTCACGAATAATACAATCCGTCCAACGGTTGCTCAACATTGTCTTTATAGAACAACGCGTCAAGATCCAAATATCCAAATATGATATATCTTCCACAATGACGTCATCATTTGATGTTAGTATGGAAAATCCTTTTGCGACTGAAGAATGAGTCTGGACAATAGGGTGGGGGAACGGTGTAAAATCAACCTGCATTCATATAATTTTACCATTGTAGCCATTAACTTGTAATTCGGCGTTTTTTTTCTGCCGTACAATGAAACTACACATTAACTTACACTTTATTCACTCGATATATCGATCGTGTTCGATTTCGTAGGTATCATATGGGTTTCGAACCACGATTTCATCTGATTTGATGAATGTGATAATTGCATATGCAAAGCCGAAACCATATTCGCATTTTTCCTTCTTATAATTCTGTGCGCAATGACCGATCAATGACCGATTTTGCTTTGATTTTTGAAATTAACCTAAAGCTTGATAAGAAAATGTGCAAGATCAAGCCAATCATGGTTTTAACAAACGGAAAAACAGCAGACGAGTTCGACAAAACAATCCCGCTGTTCACGCTGCACGTCTAGCACATGTATACACATTATGTGATTTTCGATTCAATTGCAATTGATTTAAAAAACGGCAAAACGGCTCTTGAATTAAATTTTTTTTAACTTAGTTTATGAAAGATAGAAAACATATGCAGATCTTGATCCTATATAATACTAAATAATATATATATATATATATATTTATGTATCGTGATAAGTAAATATTAGAGACCCTATGGAGGAGAGCATACATCAACTTTATTAACGCGAAGTTATTGATTGCTTTAATTCGATACGATTGTTGCTGAATTCCATAGATCGGCAGGCTGATACAAAAAACTTTTTCGATTGTTTTCTATATTCATTTACTTGCGCGAGTATGGATATGTGCTGCAGTTCGTTCCAAAATTAACTTTTACAGAATTATTTATGTTTACTCTTTACTCATATTTAGCGGTTTTGTCATATAAATTTCATTTACATTATATAGAATATATATATATATGTGTGGGTGTGTTTTTCGATTCGTTTTTCCATTTTTTTTTTTTTTTTTCATTATTTTACAGTGGTTTTATTGAGTAACTTGTTTAGCCACAATTATGAATTCTGTACTTTTGTTTTCTTTTTTTTCATTCTCGTTTAACATAAAACCGCACCTTAATATTTGAAATATGTTTAAGCAATCAGCAGCAGTTGGCACCATGATGTGTACTAATGTTGTGCATTAAATGATTACGGAAATAATTGTGCTATCGTTTTTTCTTAAATCACAATTTATCTTGACTTTAACAAAAAAATACAAGAACAAGAAGAGGAACGTGAACGATCGACTTGTGAAGAAGAGGCGACGAATACTCCAAACTATGATTGGGTCTTTCAATTAATAACAAATGAAAATTCTTTAGCTTATACATGCAACTAGAGCTTTTGCCATAACGGAATTATTCACTTGAGTCTTATTCCGAATTGAAAATGTCATCGTAACAAAAAATAATCGGGCAACAGCTTTTCACGATATTTGAAAAGAATTATTTTAAGAGCAGTGCGTAGATCAATCGTTGAGTTAATGAATCGAGTAACGAACTGAATTCGCTGAGTAAGAGCTTCAAGTAGAGCCGTTTATAATTACTTGGGAGAGGGTGTGCAAGCTTTGGCGTTCCTTTAACTATTAAATAGGGCATCAAATATAATCTCCACAGTTTGGATCGATTGATCAGAAAAAAGGCAATTGATTCATAAATTGAATTATTTTCCACATTATCTCCTATCTACATACGAATGAAAAAAAAGATTCAAATCTATTAAAAGTCATTTCTTGTGTCAGCACTTTCGAGCATATAATGGCCTCCGTTCTTGTATAATAAATTTAGAAGAGCGAAGAAAGCTTAATTCTTTTTTTACATACAACCACATACTCGTCCGAAGTGTCTAGAGATACAAGCAAAAGCCACAGCAGTGATGCGAACTTAAGCAAATGGATTCAAATAAAAGTAAACTATAAAAAATTACCCCAAGTCCGAGGTGTGAGAAATATTAAAATCACAAGGGATTAAAAAAACATTATTCGAAAAAAAACATTATTTTTGCATAATTTTTATTAACAATAAAACGGAAAATCAATTGATTCTAACATTGAATCAACAATAAAGAAAATCAAGCCATTCAAGTTCTTATCACTTGAGCTTCGATATGTGTACCAATTTTGGTAACTTCATCGAAACTGCAATAAAGTTTTTATTTTCCTAACTCGCACAGAGCCAAGATATACCGAAAAAAATACAGTCAGGTGGCAGTTGGAATTCAGTTGGTAATGAATAACTCTTTACAATTACCGTCGAGGAGTTGGTAGGCATCCATATATTCTTGATCGGTAGAGAGTAAATTCTGAATCGATATAGGTATCCATTCTTTCGGTCGCAACAATTTGGAATTCAGCTTTAAATTTGGTAAAATACATTGAGAGCACTTCCACGTTGATTAGTGTTGAAAACGGATCAAGTTGGTCGAGAGACGCGCTCATAGCGCAACCTTCCCTTTGCAACAACAAAAACATTTTTTTGCCCATTAGTCCTACATTACCACCAATTTTCTCACCATATTTTATACGTAATCTTACAGTGCCTATAGAAAAAATTAAGAATGGACCACGCCTTTCAATATTACAAAGTATCAATTTATTTATTTCTTTTTTTTTGTTTTCTTTTTACATAATTTTTTTTTTTTTTTGTTTTTTTTAGAGATAAACGCGAAGAAGTTATTAGGGATTCGGACACAGCGGAATATAATTTTCTTGCTTATTTTACATAATTTTTAATCCCCTTTTGAAGACGTTCGGTGCCATTGTTTTCAAACACATTTTACAGATTGTGTGTTCGTTAAGCCGCATAAACACTTCAATTCATCTAACAATGCCCATCTGCTTACTACAATCGCGACAGCTTTCACAAAATTCCAAATAGACAAAAAAGTTAATGTTGTTGTAGTTGCATAATGAATAACTGATATAGAAATTGGAAAAGTAGTGGGTAAGAATGAACGACTGACTATAAAGTAACTTTAAAATAACTAAGAAATCTACTTTCATCTTAGTTGCAGTTGCAAATACCCGCCTTTTCAACAATCGCAAGATTTTTTTGTCAGCGGCTAACCGGTAAACGAGCAATTAAATATTTTTCCAAAGTTCTGGATCGGTGTCCGGAAAATGTTGTGTCTTTTGTGGTTTTTTTTAAACCTAGTGATCGTCTAGATTAGAACGTAGTCGCCATTGTCGAACTAAAATTGGGGCCTTTCTGAATGTCTCCGATCGCGAATGAAAACTTTGCGTCGAAAGCAGAGCTCACCGAACCGGTTCAAATTATTTACTCTCCGCGATATTCATTTGCAGACTTCAAGGTCGTACTAATAAATTTATTGTGCGTTTACAAACAACAAAAACAATAGCGTAAATTTCTGTACGTGTCATTTATACGACCTTATCTTAAGGGAGTGCATATTAAATTAAAATGGCATAGGCGGACATTAGCCTGTAACTGAAACAACTTATAAAAATAATAGAAAGAAGAACAGAAATAGAGAGAAGGTAGCCTTCATCGACTGCACAATTAACTTTCCCATACGGTTAAGCCCTCACGTAAGGCGAAGTGGAATTCATTGAATTCTTGGCCTTGTCTCGTCTCTCCATTGAACCTCTTCATCTTACCACAGCAATTCACAGCAATCAAAGAAAGCGATTTATCTCTGTGCTCTGCACACGCACAACCGCTACTTGTAGGGCAGAACTTTAGCACTAGACTTAATGATTGAAGCGATATAAACGATCCCCGGAGCAATTGCGGCCATTGCGATCAGTATTTATGTTAAGGGAAAATTTACACCTTGTAGACTTCTAGCCACAATTTAATTTGAACAATCACCTGCTCGCCGCCATGGCTCTTGTAGATGAGTTATTTTAACTTTGCGTCTATAAGGTACGTCTCGCTGGTTTTCGCGTCTCATGCCAAGGAACTGCGCTGCTTCTTTCGTGAAAATAATTCTTCTCGGCTATAAGGGCTCATCTGTCCGTTCTTGAAATACAAGAGACGAATTTTCCATGCAACCCTATATGTTAGACGTGAAAAGGGGCGTGGTGAAAAAAAAATACGATGAATAAATAATTTGACTTACTTTCAGTCATTATTTGCAATCTGCTGGCGTAACAATTAACTAACTTTTTTTAATGTCATATATAAGAACTAATTAAATATTTTAAGGGAATAAAAATTGTTCGACGTGAGCTCTCAGAATCGGCAAAAAAAACTTAAAATTTTCATATAAGCATTTTATGCAGTTTAAGCTGAACGACAACGTCCAGATTGTTAGACATATGTTTGCACAAACTATTTCCATACTTATTACATAGAAATTGTTTATCCAAATTGCACTTCGCGGACATTAAAAATAAAGCAATTGTTCTATTCGTAGGCATGCTGCTTAAGTTTGTTCTTGATTTTTATTCATAGTTTGTATATGAGTAGCAATTTATATACAAAAGCCCACCGTAACTAAATTGGGTGGTGGTTATAATGTACTATGCGCGGTGTGTTAGAAGTGCTGGTGCTGACTCAGTCAATCTGTGAGCTTATCAGTCATTTGAATAGTTAGTCAGGCATAATTATTACAAACTCACATTTTGTCGGAAGGAAACACACACATTTTTCGAATAAAAGTTTCCCAGAATAATATAAAAAAAATGTGTTTTCTTAATAATAACGAAAATAAGCCAAAGCGAAAAAAGCAAGAAAGTTATATTCGACTAGCGCCGAATCTTACATACCTACCGCCAAATCTATAAAATCTATAGCGTCCCATGTTTTTATTTCCACCTTTTAGATAACTAAAAAAATTACTTTAGAATTGACAAATTTAGCTCGTCGCACTCCACTCTCCAAGCTTTCTTATTTGATAGCCTTTTCGCTAGCATTACTACGAAAAAAATAGTCCACTACATGATGGTATACTCAATATATATTTTTTGGAATGAACGCCTTTTTAGGCAGATTATATATCTTGGCTTGAGGAATGCGCAAAATAATTTTAGATATTCTCTCTTGGTTACCCTATGGTTAATAGGCCTAAAACCTCAAAAAAGTGAAGAAAAAGAAAATTAAATCACTTGTAACGTTGTGTGGGCATGGCCAGTGTTTTTCTCATTTCTGCACATACACAGTAGAGCTTTTTCATAACTTGTAAGGAATGAGCAAAAGGCCACAACTTTTCGTTCAAAGAGACGCAGTTGCATTCAGTTCACTTTACCACGGGTATATACTCTGACCAATCAAGCCCATTTCTAATGCCAATCTGCGTACAGCAACCTTCAATGTTTCTATCGAATTTCAAGACGATATCTTCGTTCGAAAATCTCTACAACACGCAACACATGGATAGATGGATAGCTATGGTTCAATCGATTTTCAGAATTTTATGTCTACCAAGCACATATGTACATTATAGGGACTCCGAAGCTTCCTTGGGGGTGTTGCAAACATTATGACAAAATGTGTATGCTCCCATCCTTCGATACTGGGTATAAAAATATTAACAGTAGCGACAATATTCTACAAACGTATCAGAATATCATCAAAGGCTTTATTCGGATTATGAATAATTATCAAATTTCTTGTGTTAAAAACTAAATTGAAACCTGAAAATTTAAATAACATTAGAATACCGGAACAAATTATAAATAAACAACATAATATAAATACTTTGACTTAAATTGTATAAAGCCATATATGTGCGTGAGACAATAAGCAAAACATGATAGACGGGCAAAGCAGCCTTTAAACACCTGATGATTTTGCTTTAACAACAATTTTCCAGCCAACTTCAGCGTAAAATATCGAGAATGTTGTCATATAAAACGTAGCTTGTGGTGAGAATCCTTGTGCCGGGAATGGTCCAAGAAACAAGTCTGTGCACTTCAAAGTTAGTATAACAAATTTACACGCGAAATCACTATTTAGTATCGATTTTTATGATAATGAATGAAATTAAATTAAATCTAATTGTCGTATAAAGGCCTATTTTTCGTAAGAAAATTTACAATGAAATGAAGCTGAAAAAATAATGCCATCCAAGTTTTGTTGAAAACTTTTAAAAATGACAAATGACAAATGACAAATAGTACGTTTTGTTCGAAATAGGGAAAGGGTAGGTAGTGAAGGCAAGTTGTACAAATGTTAAGATTCAATTCACTTCATTCACAAACATGTCGCTGTAACAAACGTGAACGAAATTGAGTGTAAGATAGATGGCCAGACACCAGACAGACGGACGGGTGGACGGACGGATGGACAGACATAGTTAAATCGACTCAGAAAATGATTCTGAACCGACCGGTGTAACAAAAAAAAAGCAAGACTATCTCACGTACTTCTGGATGTTGTACACATATACCTGAACTTAATATACCCTTATCACTAACGATGTAGCGCGCACAAACATGTAAAAAACTCCATCTGCTTAAAAGCGAATCCCACGATTTCAAGTAAATATACGAAAATAGCAAATTTTGTTTTCATTCTATAAATTATTGTTGCCGATTTTTATTGATGAACCTTAACAATACAAGCAGGAATAGGCAATCGCGTCGCATCAGTTAACCAGCCAGTAGCGGCCTGATATGGAAGTGAGAAATTCTTAAATCGATATAAATTACTGTTTACAGTCTGTTGATTAAAAAATGCATTGATTTTTATGCGACTATTATGTAATTTTTCATTTATTAAAGGCATGCTTCTAAACAGATCACGCTGATGGTTAGCACTTAGAGCAAAAATATATTTCGGCAATTCTTCAGCGCTCTCTCTCTCTGTCTCTCTCTCTATCTATCTATCTATCTATGAATTTTTGTTTCTTTGCAAATGGCAAAAACGTAAAGACGGACAAACGAATATAGCGAAATCTTTTCACAAATTTACTTTCGAAGAGTTTTGGTATTCGTAACCTCAACTATTTAAAGGAAAGGAAACAAAAACAATAAAAAAAAACCAACTGATCGGATTAGATTGCAATAAAGAATTGAATATATTGCGAAACTTGGTACACTGGCACGTAAGAAGACTTTCTCAATTTTTAAAAGTTCCACCTATTACCTCGGCCACGTAAACATTTGCGATATGTTTCTTTACAAAAACCAATTATTTCCTTTTTAATTACATTCTCTGTTTACAGATACGTTTGCTGAAATGCACAGAAAAAAAAAAGAAAAATAAATAAATAAATAAAAATGAAGTTATTTCAAAGCAGTCGTCGGGGTTTCCCAACTGATGTTATTGATATCCGTATAAAATATATGGCTTCGAATTCGTACGATACCAATGCGAGTTGAAATATTTTGCACGATAATATTTTTAACAATTACGCTGCTCTTAAAGCTAATTCTAAGATTAGATTGATGTGATGTGTCGCTCTAAATGAAACCTGTTTACATTACATTAGAAAAAGACTCGTTTTTGTGCCGCTACATAGACGCTGCAATTGTATACAACATTGTATGCAAAGTGGAATTTAAAAAGCAGGCATGACTTAATCACCGCATAACATATGTCTTTTCCATTTATATTATTACTAAGGAACGTAACTTTGAAAATATTATAGTTTCGTGCGTTTAAATAATTAGCCCGCTTTTAGTAGACAGAGAGCTAGCTAATGCCGAGGTATGGCCGTTTCTACAATAGTTCTTTGTTATGAGAATTAATCTGCTGAGACGTTGCATTAAATCTGCAACCTCACGCTTTGATGTTTTTATCAAAAGCTAACAAATTTGACAAATAGATTGACGCTAAGCCGAACCTTGAATACTCATTCGCTTTCACCTCCTTTCAATATGGAAATAATCATTTTTAATTAATTACCTCTAAATTAAAAATAATTCATGAATGCTGAAGATGTGCGAAAATAATCAAGGAACGTCGTCGAGTTAATATGGTCCAGAATGATATGATTCAGAAGAAACTTTGATTAATGTATCGAATGATTTTTACATTTTTTTTTTTTTTTTTTTATTTTCCTTTCTTTCAAAAATTTTTGCAATCTTTTAGATGTCATCGAGATGTTTGAGAGGAAACTTTCATCTCATATTTTCCGTTTAATAAAGCTATGGAAATGCGCGTCTCATAATAATCAAAGGACTTTGTGAGTGTATCTATAAATATATCTCGATGTCCGATAATGTCATTCACATAATAGCAACTTTCCTCACCTTACGATCATGTATTACGATGTATTATGCCCTTTAAAAGTGTTGAGCGTTTAAGTGATAAACGCTCATTTAATCATTCCGTCCATTAAACTGCATTTTTGTTGATATTTGCGGTTTCAAAATTCTCCAAGCTACCTACTACCTACTATATACAAAAACATCGTCTTCAGAGAAATTTTGAATAATCATTAGCTCAAAAAAAATCGATTGTTTTCTGTAGGCTTGCCGTATAATCAACACAGAGCTGTGGTTAATAGCAAGCAACAATTCGATAACTGCTACCGATTTGATTTTAATATTTACTTCTTTTCGAATTATTGAAATTTTTTAGGCGGGTCATAATCATATTTGAACTTGTTCTGACCAATTAAATTAATAATTAATGCACTTTTGATCAAACGTGTGATAGCCTGTGAGAGCTTATTCGTGTTATAAGAATTGATGCCGGACAGACCAACATTCCCCGTTTATAGAATCACATAGTATAAGTGAAAATCTATTGAAAATTTCTTTCGGCTATTGTATATTATGTTTTATATAGTTTATTCCTAAAACTGATCAATCAAAATAGTAAAACAAAATCTTAATGAAAGCTTTCATTGGCTATGGCTCTGACATTCCTCTGACAATTTGCATTACAATAAGCGACGAACGGATAGATAGACAGACGACTACTTATATCTAAATAAATAAAAAATCTCATGTGAAGCAGAAGCACTTTACGGGTATTACAAAAAGAATGATGAAATTTGTATGCTAGCATTTTAAACGGTAGCAATAAAAATGCCGGCATATTAATGAGCTAAAGAGCCCAACAACAAATGCAGTGAAGATAAAAGGAGAAATCTGCACTTTGCCAATAATGTAAGAGAGCTCTAACACACCAGCTGCAACGCGATTGCGCACGACTTAATAATAAGAGAGAGAATAAATAAATGTATGTACATGTGTCTGTCTGTATGTGAACGCGTTTCGGCATGGACAACAAATACATAGATGTCCTAACATTTTATTCAAAGGTGAGATTAGGAGAATCTTAGGGACATTTTAGGAATCTGTTATCAATCTGCTATCAATAGTAACGCTATAGTATGCATATAAATTTGTATATACGAAAAAAGAACACACAGCAGATATGTATCTAGCAAATATAATTTGTTTTCTTTTCGAAGAGTTGAAGAATTTCAAATTCTATCTTCGACAAATGCATTGAAAAACGTCAATAAAAATTTTCATATCAATAAATGTAAAGATATTTTTTATTTACTTTATTGTATTTATCTCTATCTAATGTCAAAAAAATTTTCCGAAAAGATGAATAGCTTTTGAACTTTTTGACAAATGAAATGTTTTAAAATTAAACAACAAAATTGCTTGGGAGTTTTCCAGCCAACCAATAGTTGGAAAGAAATCAAAATTATTGGAAGCGCAAGAGTATTGGAAAGACTTCGTTGTTAAAGATAAAAGCAGAGCTTTGTTATGACAATAGCATCCATGATAAATCTTGTAGAGGTAATTGTTAGTGCATGTGAAAAGGTATTTTTTTTATTTTGATCGGAAAGTTTGGAAAATTTTTTCACAAAATTGCAATTTTCGTCCGACGGTGTACGAACTAAAATAGCTCCCGACAAGATTATTGTCAAAGAAAATTCTTCATTCGCTGTTCCACAGCGCAAGTTGGAATTGTAAAGAATCAGCGAAATCTTGCAAGTGATGAGCGGAGAAGTGCTTCTGGATATCTACTGAAGAAGATTGGCAACTAAGTAATCTGAACGTCGATGAGGATATTTATATAGAAGGCACAGCGAAAATGTCTATAACGAAGCAAGCGGAAGAGCAGACACACACACAGGGTACTTCTGTCATAATATACCATACACGCAGCTATTCTAAATCTTAAACGAGATTTTACAGTCAAACTGTGCGAACCTTTTACAGAGCGCAAAAATTACAGCGCAGAAAATCCTAAAGATGAAGCTTTTGAATTATACCGGCGCCAGTATAATATGTACGTAGCAAAATATAATGAAGATTTGAAATGTAGAACAACTGGAAGATTGGATAAAATATGTGAAATATAAATGTGTAAATGTGTATATATATATATATATATATATGAAATAAGTCAATTACATAGAGATAAATGTAATAAATTACAACACAATTTTTTTATTAATATCACATTTCTTCATATTTCTTGATATCAAAATTTTCATTTTCATTTTCATAGAGTTCTTCAACTCTACAAAATAAACGATGATACGAAATTACATACTAGCAGGTTGTTCTTTTCTTGTACATACACACCGATATGGAAACTGTAGCGCGTATTCATTTAAAAGCACACAATTGCATATGTTTCTGCTTGGCAAACGATTGAGAGAATGCGTTGGCATGCCAACGAACTATTAACAGAATATGTCTTGGGAACGAATACAAATACAGCCATACAAATGGCTGGTAATTAACAGCGTTATTATCGTTATTGATAAGAAATACAAAAATAGTCCCTAAGATTCTCCTAATCTCAATTCTGAACAATACGTTGGAACATCTATATATTTCGTTGTCTCTGATTTCGGTAAGAGCTAGTTGAAGATAGAGACGGAAAGGAAAACCAGCAAAGAGAGCAACTCTCGTAGATAATGAGAATGTATCTTTTGCAAAAAAAAAGAGCGCTTTAGTATTGTGTGTCTAGCTTTCAACTAAACCGGCTGGCCGATGTTAGTGCTAATGTATATATGCAGATAGTTTGCATGCGAATATACGCGTGCATGTGTTCGTTTTGTTGTTTGTGAGTTATTCATATTGACTTTGCCACTGTGTACAATCAGTCTTTATTACGTTGATGAGCAGTAGGGTTGTTAGTAAATGCTCACATATATATGTATATAGATATATATCTATATATATATATATATATATATATATATATATATATATATATATATATATATATATA
>KK502452.1:723011-753078 GCA_000688735.1 Glossina austeni
AAATCTGTTAAAAAAATCAAAATGAAAAACTCTTTAAACTTTGGTTTTTTTTCTTTTTTTGATTTTTTTTTTTTTTTTTTTTTTTTTTTTTTTTTTTGCATTTTTGCCATTAAACTCTCTCATATACATACCAAATGTGGGCTAACGAATTAAATTACGCATACAAACGCAACTAAATGTATATTTAGTAGGCCTGCATCAATTATCAAAAGAATGTTATACTAATTCTAGCGTTTTGTTTGAAACACTCGGCTGACTTTCAAATCCCATTTGTTTCCTTAACTTCGTGTATTCGTGATTAGACAAAAACTTGAAATTCAATTACTTACTTCATTCAATAAAACAAAGCTAGAAAATTCTACATCAGAACGTATACGTAGTGAATAAAATCAAAAGTTTGAAAAAGCATCGAATACTAATCGAAAAGGTCTACAATATCTTAAAGTTATAGCAGCATTCAATACTTTGCTTACTGTGTGTGAGTATTTGCCTCCCTCAAAACTGCGGATTTTCCTTTGTTACTACACCCATTAGCCTTGTCAAAATCCCACTTATTTGCTGACGTCATCTAAGCGTTCGATACAAAAGCTAAACCTAGAGTCCAATTGACTCGACCGCGATTTCTACACATCAGGTGTTTGAATAAATTATGGCTTTTTTTTCTCACAAAAAAGCCTTACTCCAAGAGAATAATAAAAGATATTTTATTGACAGCAGCATTCAGTGCTGACCACACCTACCTTTCCTATCTTTCTGACATGAAAATGAATTCCCTGTCGAAAGCATATCTGGTGTTATGCGGCTATTCACAAAAGACGCTACTTTTTGGACAATAATTCTTTGATGGTTGACGTTGACTGACGGGCCGGGTGGCGTCGTGCTGAGAATGAGAAGATAATGCCTTTTGTTGCCGTTTTTTTCTTAAATAATCATCTCAGTTGCATTGCGTTTTACTCATAGCGTGCTTTCACGGAAGTTTGGTTAGGTTGAAGCAACTCATACTCCACATCTGTTGGCTAAACCAATTGATTAGGCATATGCTAAGCAATCGGGCTTAATCTCATTGTCAAAGGTTCCTTTGAATTCTACTGTGATTTTTGCTTTTTACAATTTGGATCGGGTCCAACTTTTATCATCCTTCTACGTTCAAACGCACTGTCATTTTTATGGCATAAAACTCAATTTATTCAAAGTTCACGCAAACTTGCGCGAGATAATTGGGCAAATCATAGTTTAAGATGTACTCACAGACAAATTAATGCCCTCTCTTAGAAGAATTGAAAAGGACTTATTGACATGCCAACTAGATATGTGAACTGTTGACGGATATTGCATAACTTCACTCGCTATCGTGGTGTTTATAAACTTTGTCACTGTGCACACATCGTTATGCCGAAATATACTCCACAGATCACATTGAATATGTATTCGGTCAACATTAGGTTATGGATTAAACCGTGTCTGTCCGTACGTATTTGGAAATCAGATAAACGTGTATTACTGTGAATAAGTAAATGGAAGGCATGCTCGAATAATTATTATTTCGAATAATTTTATGATGAAAGTGGAGAGAATTGATCGGATGAGAAAAATAACGTAGAAAAAAAATATTGCTACAGGAGGTGACGTGAGATGAAACCCATAAAAATGCACACACGCACAAAAACAATGCGTCAGTTGGCAACGGGAAGTATAGATACGTGTAAAAAAGAACGTTTCGATTAAGTTTAAGGGGGGGAGACGGTCGTGTCAAGTGTACAAAGTTATGTCAGATTTTCCGATTTCTTTACCAATTTTTTAAATATTTCACAATTAGCTAAAGAGCAATCCCTCACGCTACCGCCAATAAGCTTTAATTGTTTTTCTCTATGTTAGGACGAAGGCAAAAAAGTTCCGATGGAGAATTTATTAGCATCCGTTAGAAGTTCCATTATTAAAACGTATTGACTGACGTCATACTAGGCTGTGATGATATGTGTTTTTCCTTCCTTTAGATCTGATCTGTTATAAAAAAAAAAAAAAAATAAATAAATAAATAAATAAATAAATAAAGGAGAATAAGGCTTGGTATGCTTTCCACTCACACAGTGAACTCTCTCTCTCTTTATGGAATAGTTTCTTCATATTAAGAATAAACTTACGAGCCAATTTTTCGGATCCAAATTATATATTATATATAGGATAAATTTCTTATCCTTTGTTTAGATCTTACGTAAGCAATTCGTAAATACTAAACCGGGTACAAAGATTAATATGAACAGACTTAGAGCGGAAACTGATGTTTTTTTTTTGTAATCCCTCTTTTCGGTATCTTCTTTTTCTTTTTTTCTGTTTTTTTTTTTGTGATATGCTTAACTATAAAAATGCAAACCATGCGATTACTTAACGGTGTTTTCATAATTTTGAAAAGCTAAAAGACTTCATAGCAAATATTTAAATTGCAGTTACGCGAAAAGTTATAACAAAAGTTTTATGATTTCAAAAACTTATAATAATAATAAAAACATATACATTTATTGCTTTAGCGCAGGAGCACGGCTATATTAACGTACAAGAGACGATAATCAAAAATTTACATAATTTATAAGATCTCTGGTGCGCCTGCGTGAGCAGTAATAAAATTAATATACCGTCGTCTCTAAGTAGTGGATATAAGAATAAAATTAAGAATAAATAATGGGCTTATCTTCATAAAGGAAAAAAAAAAACCTTTTTATAGACAATCTGCTGTCCAACGGAAAAGTGAACTATTTTGTTTCGCGTAGGGCATAAACGAAGAAGACTCACATAATATTTAGTTGATTAAAAATACAAATTTTTTCTCATATTTATTGCCTTTGAAATGTACTTGACTTTTGCTATGCATTTATGCATCGACACACTTGTTCATGAAAATAACGCGTGCGAAGATGAATTCGTATTTAATCGGTAAACACATTTAACAACTCCCTTAAGACAGCTCGATAAACATCCGAGCAGAGCTCTCTTAAAGTAGTTAAGTGCATCTAATTCTCTTTTCACATGGAATTTAATTTAACACGAATTAAAAAGAAGAAAAATTCTCTTTTTACACGAACTGTTTTATCTTAGCACGATTTTAAATATTCTATGAATTTTTGTTTATAAATGTTTTTCATATTTCAATGAATTTTTTCATTCTCCCTCCTCAAAAATTATTCATTGGAACTTCGCGTTACATGTTTCACAGTTCAGCTGGGTTATGTCGATTATATGCGCATATGAGTGGAATTCCCGAGTTATGCATAGAGTAAAGACGTTATCAAAGTATAATTTATTTTTTAACTAATTTAATGAATTAAAAAAATTGAATGGACTCTAATAAGAATTTTATAATATTTTTCATACTATTTTTCAGCTGCTTCTTTAGATCTGGGACCAATTAACTATTTTTCATTTAACTAAAATTTTTTTACGCGAATTTTCTGGCAACATATTTATCGTGTAAAAAGAGAATTATGTATAGTTTGAATCAAGACATGGTGGAATTTATAAGCCCACTCCAACCAAATTAGGAAACATAAGATATTTTTGCGCACCTACATGCAAATACCTTTCAAGCAAGCTAAACAAATTCAATTGTGCTCTAAACAATTTATTTGAAAATTAATAACTAGTTCTCCAAAAGAACACCAGACGTTCTTTGGCCATTTGAGGGCTACTTTCATACAAATTCACTTGATAGATAGATGAATAGTCTAAGAATAGAGTCTCAAAATTTTAGCATTTTCCCATACGCGGTTTATGTTAACCTATCAAGTTTTAAAAAGTTTTAAAAATAGTTCCTGGACAGGAAAGTTTGAACTTTTTTAGCTCGGCCGAAAAGTATTTTGATATAGATTTATGTGGTGTCCATAAAAAGACATCACATTTTCCACTTTAAATGGAATGGGTTTCCAAATCTTGATCCTAACTACTTAACAGAACTCTCTTCGGGCCTTGTCAGAGCTCTGTTAAGAAAGTTAGTAAATATGTGTCTTTGGTAGTCAAATTCGAATTAATCTTCACAACCTTCACAAAAATAGTCTATTAAACTGAATGCGGCACCAAAAATACGATTTCCAAAAAATTATTTGCAAAGTTTTGTTTATGTCATAGTTGATAGATGACATAGTTTTCTTACAATCAATCAATTATTTTATTTCTGTGGAAAAATATTAATAAGTCTTCAGATTTATTCCCATTTAAGGTTAAGGGTGACCTTATTAACTACATAGGTTGAGTGGGAGATGTAATGATTTTCACAAGTGTTAACTGAAGCCATGCTATTCTTAGTAATCACACCGATTGGCTTTTGCTTTTGCCACAATAAATATCTTTTTAACTTGTAAACTGATGGCTTGGAAGGAATTAACAAGCATACAATCAGTATTACAAAAAAGTCATTGAAGCACCTTTTCTCCCTTAGCACCTTAGCTCTCAACGAACGTTAACGGATTTAAAAATCATGAATTCCTCTTGTTGAGGATATGTGTAACGCTCGGTATGAAAGCAAACGAAAAAGACTTTTTACGCAGATTAAAGGAAGCATTCTTATTAATTCAATAAATTGCCAGCAGAGCAGCAAGATAATGTGACGAAACACATTATGAAAAAAGTGCGTGGCGTTGCGATTCAAGAAAAGTAGGACACTTAGCTGATACGACTATTACGCTTATGAATCATTTAAGGGGCATTAAGAGAATGCAAGAGGGGTGCAACAAAGTATCCCGTAATACCTAAGCTAATAATTCTTAACATCCCCACGTTGGATTTCCGAGTGAAGAACTATTCTAAAAAACTTTACTACAAAACAAAGCTATCTACCATAAGAAATTCTAAATTTATTGGAAACACTTCTCATACCGCTAAGTTTGCACCCAGTCGACATGTGTCATTAAAAGTTATGCTTTTTGATTTCTACTGGGACACACCAGGCATGAATTAATTGAAGGGATGGCAAGTTGCCCCTCGAACCCTAATGTAACTTTGCCGATCATTAAGAACTAACTTTTGTTAGGTAATAAGGTGGAAAGAAAAAAAAAAACATGTAACACAACTTGGCCTCAGAGAAACCAAAAGAAAACAAAAACAAAAACAAATTAAAGACTTTATATAAATAATATTACCAAGTGTATCTTAATTGTTAATTGTGCAAACGTGATCAAGGCCGGGCAACAAAAAGAATGCGACTTTACATTACTAACTAATGGCTGATCGTGTTTGCTATTTGTTCGCGTAAATTTTCAAAATTTTCAAAAAATTTTCATTAAAAAGCGAAAAAATTACGTATTTAAAAGTATTTATATTTAATCATTTAAAGCAGCAGCAGTGAATTTTAAATTTATCTTTTATGGGATATGTTGCATCGGCAAAACCAGGACTGGATGCCTAAATTCTACCGCACAAATTTAATTTAAAGAATTTTAAAATTATTTATTTACAAGCGTAGACGATTTTATCTGCGTGTGCAGGCGTGCTTTTGTGTTTGTATGTGTGCCCGTGGACATCAACCGAATACATAAACTTAAATACCCGCATCATAAAATCATACAAACATCCAGCGATACAAAAAAAAAGAAAAGAAAAAAAAGGAAAAATAAATAAATAAGAATAAAATTAAAAACTGCATACATGAACATCCACGTGTGTGCCTATGTATACGCGCATATATTTACGTACGCACATACGTATGCATATGTATGTATGTATGTATATATAAATATATACATGCACATAAATGTGCCATCAACAAAATTAGATATGAAAGCAATAACTTTTAATGAATGAAAACGTTTGTATTGAAATTTTGTATCAAACACACGCATATATACCTACAAGCGTACACATAAACACGAATGAATTCATACAAGTGTTACTTCCGCTTTAAAAAACACTCTCCGAATAATACCAGACTATAAAAGAAGAACACAAAAAACCGCGCACCCGCACCCGCACATACACATACACACACACATACATACATACATACATACATCCATACATATATACATACACATACGTACATAGACTTCCGCCACATATAGTTTCGTGTATTGTAGATTATTATTGGCTAACTGCTGGTGAACGCAAAGAACTACAGTACACATGCTAATAGATATATACGAGGCTCGCTCCGTATGCATCGCCAAAGAATAACGAAACACTTTTTAAAAAGTATTCTTTGAATCTTTGATATGTTCTCTCTGGCTATGCTCCGAATTTATTTATCATGATTCACGTGACGATATTATCGTAAACTGATTCCGAATGAAATTTGCAGTACATAGTTCATAGAACGGCGAAGCACAGTCTCGATTAATTGCATACCGCATCGCGAGTTTATTTATTAAAAGTCGAAATACAAGCTGATATGCTCGCACGAGCTATTAAGTTCGCAATTGAAAATCGTAAAAAAAGTAATTCATTGAAAGAGCATTGCTCGTGTATGCATATGTGTGCGTATGGTCCAAAATACCATTTTTTTTTTCCTTTTTATTATATATGAAATATTTACTATACCTGCGTGCTACTGTGCAATGTTTTCTCTGAAGTTTTCCTCTTACTATTTTTTATTTCAACATTTGATTAGTTCTTCCTTTTAGTGCATAAATTATGCATCATTATCATTGGAAGTGTTGTCGTTGTCAACTTTGTTATTGCTGTTGTTGGTATCCATTGCGTTTTGTATGATACATATCTAAGCTATCGAAGACTTGCTTTTTACATATTATTGTTATTATGCATACTTTGGTGTTGTGGCGGCATTTGTGCATAATTATTGAGTCTGAATGCACATACAAATGCGCACAGATATCTATGGATTCATAACATATCTAAAAGCACATTCTTCAATATATATTTTTCCCTGTTTCTCTCTCTCTCTCTCTCTCTCTCTCTCTCTCTCTCTCTCTCATGCCCCCTATCCATATTTTTCTTTCTTCGTCCCGTTCTCTATATCTACCATTCACCCAACCATTCATTCATTCATTCATTTATTTATTACACCATACAGACATATATCATGCATGTGTCATCACGGTGTCTCTGTCCATTTATTATACACACATCTACATTCAATCCATAAATAAATATCTGCACATTTTCATATAGGGGTTCTATTGTCCGTCTTATTGTAACTGCTTTCGTTGTCGTTGTTATTCTTGCTGTTGTTGTTTTTGTTGTTGTTGTTGTTGTTTTATTTTGTTGTAATTATTTGTGTTGTCAATTCCTTGTTTACTCTTATTGTAATTTACTACAAAGCAATGCAAGCACACGTTTCACACAGTCCATGCATTTAAAACAACAACAGCCATCAGATCAAACGACCAGCTAATGCCTGTAATAGCAGCGGTCAATAATTCAATGATTGGGCTTAAATGCCATAAACATTTAATTACCGTATTCATGTATAAATGCATTTATTTGTACACCTATTCACGTGCATAAATATGTACAAATAGAGTTACGAACAGCAGTAATTAAGGAGAATTGAAAAACGTATGAATGTGTTGGCATTTTCAATTCCTATTATTGCGTTAAACAATAACTGCAACAAAATTTCAAACGCAAACCATTAGAGTCTCATTTACAGATACAGATACCGATGCATATATACATATTATACATATCTATATATAGATAGATATGCGTACAGACATATATAAAAATTTATGCAGATATTCATTGGTAGTGATCATCTTATATATGCGTTAAATAATCAAAAATATTTGAATGAAAAGCGAGACAACTACACATTGATCCACGTATGAATCAATAAGTTTCCCGTTGCTTTTCGTATTGATCGGCGCAGGTTGCACAACAAGTTCGACTTGGAAATGAAAGCTCCAAACATTCTAAATAGATTCGCATCGCTAAGGAATTTTCATACACAATTTACATAAAAAAAAAAACAAGATTTCTTTTGCAACGCTATGGATGCAAAAAGTTACTCTGAAATTTCCTGCAAGTGATCTGCGTAAGGGATATTCACTAATTTACTTTAAAATAAAAATTTTAATTTTTTTCAATGTTAATAACGAACATATTTATATGGAAGAGATATGTTCAGTTCAAGTTATATTTTCTGAAACGATTTAGCGACATCATCGTGCTCGTGTGCTTGACATTAATGTTCCCACGATTTGTGATAGAAAATTGACTCTCTTTGCACAAATCCTCTTGAGTCCATCTCAAGTCCAAAAAGCTTGCTAAAGGAATTAAAAAAAAAAAATACTTATAATAAACTTGTTATGTATATGTTGCCCTGGACATGTTCTTTAATATCTACCACTACAAACCAATGCTTAAAAGCCGTAAAATACTTTTCTTTATTGTCACTCTGCCGGTTAGCCGATTGAGATGGCTTTTACATTTTGCTTCTAGGTCCTCTCACCATTTTGATCAATAATTATTGAAAGAGTTTTAAGTTGCAATCTTTTGCAAATGTTATGCCTAGTTGCGGAAGGCAAACTCGACCCACTACGTCAAATTTCCTCACTTCATTTTATTTGAAATGTTCCTTAACCATATTCATACCACTGGTTTATGAATGCAGTAGCATTCTATTTATAAAACAAGTAAAAAAGTTATATTCAGCGGGGGCCGAATCTCACATACTCAATACTACTCTTTTCGCATTCCGCTCTCCAAGTTCTTTTATTTGATACCCATATCGCTGGTATTATTGAGAAAAAATTAATCGCGGTGCCTACGATATTCACTTTAAAGTTAACCCATTTTTCGGCAGATACCTTATATCTTCATTTGAAGACTGTATATAATAGTTTCACACGTTTTGTCTTGTTTGCCTTATGATAAATGCGCATTAAACTTCGAAAAAGTAAAAAATATTTAATTTAATTACTCGTGTAGGCACGGCCGCGTGGTTCCATTTTAGGAACCAGAGAATAAAGCGTCTCGTAAAGCAAATTTGGAAAATTTAAACTTTCTAACTTTGATAATTTCCGAATAACGAGCAAAAATCCAAAAATTTTTGTTGGAAGAAACTGAGTTGCGTTTAGTTTACGCTCCATTGCGCGCTTCTGCTCTGAGCAATTTGGTCCATTTTCAATACCAACCTGCGAGGAGAAACTTCCAATGTTCCTACCAAATTTGAACTTGATATCTTAATTCTTGCGACCAGGACACACCACACGGGCATACAGAAGGACAGACATGGCTAAATCAACTCAGGATTTCACGCTGATCCAGAGCATATATAGTTTATAGGGTTTCTGAAGCTTCCTTTTTGGGTGTTACATATATTCGGGTAAAAAAAAAAATGGAGACACGCCCATCTTACAGTGGTGGGTATAATAGGACACCAAGAAGAAAAAGTTTCTTTTTCTCCTAACATATCTACGGAAACAGAAAGTTTATCATTCCATAGTAGTATTTCATTTTACAGGACGTACCGACACACTTGCTCGATTCAGTTGTATTTAGTCTTGCGAAAATTCTTAGCTTATCAAATCTTAAAAACAGGTCATACGAAGCAAAGAGCTCATCTTGTTCTTATGTTATTTTTAATTGTCCAATAAGCCCCCAATTTCAAGGTCTGCTTGTTATCGGGGAGTTTCATTTATTCGACAACTGTTATTTTGAAACTACGCTAGAGAAAGTACTGATAATCGTTGTTTATGTTCATCACTTCTCCCAAAATTATGGTGTCGATATTCCAAGGCTGTCCCCATTGTTTTTATATATAACTAACATATATGAATTTTCTGGGAAAGATTTTAGTTTTATATTTTATACCTATACGTATCTTAACCGTTCCGTCAACAGACGGACGAGAGACAGACGTGCTGAAAAACATAGTTAAATCGGCTTGCAATTTTAAGCTAATCATCCAATTCTAATTCGAAGACATCTCGCATATACCCACGATTTTTCAGGTAGAGCCGATACAAGTAAAAAAATAAAATTAAAAATTGTCAAAATTCTTTCTTGACCTATGTACAGCGCAAATCGCTTTGTACGTTATGCTTATAGAAAGCGTGTAAAAGTGCAACTAGTCAGCCTGTCTTCACGGCTCTTAACTGATAAGTAACAACTTTTAAAGATAACGGATATCTCAAATGCATCTCGCAGACACACTTTCACATTGCTTTCTTTATTAGCTGGTCTTCTGGGAGGAAAACCATTTTAAACTTGAAAAATTTTTGTACTATTTACATTTCATAAGAGAAAATTCAATTTACACTAACGAAGAAAGAAAGAAAACATTTCGCTGACATACATACCATAAGCACTTGTTGAATCACATTTCGATGCAGAATACAATTAAATATAATTTTGTTATGCTTACAAAAAATGCACAAAACCCCCCATCAAACATATACGTATGTATATATAAATAATAAATATACTCATAGAAAAGATAAAAAAAGAAAAGAAAAAAAAAACAATGAAATATAAAAAGTGAAAAAACAAAATGTGTCCGTTTGCCGTCTGTCATAAGTAAAATATGATAAAAATAAATTATAATTATTTAAATGCAAATCGTTATCATTTATAAAACGTTTTTAACGTTTTTAACCTTTTTTTCTTTTTTCGATCATTTTTAATTGCTACTCAGTTAAGAAATCGAGTTTTTGTATTCGATGCGCTTGAGATTTCTTAAAATAAATAAAATCTTTGGAGTAAACCTCCTCCTAATAAATAAAATCTACTCAGAGGCATTAAAATAAATAATCAAAATATCATATATATATATATATATATATTTATATGTTTATACGTACTAACATATATGTGTGTGTAAATATATTTTCCTGTGTAGACGCATACAAAAAAATTTCATTATAAAATTCAAGAATGAAAAGAAACACAAGTAGGAACACTACGTTCATCTTAAGTCGAATTGTTGACACCGTGCTTCCCGATACGCAAAACTAGACAACTAACTCCACACTTAGGTACCACCTAAAGAATATTGTTTCATGATTGCAGATTCTGCGAGGGGGCGAAAAAAACGTCTCACCATATCCAGCACGTATGCGCGGCCATCTGAAGAATCAGATACCAACTGTTTTACAAACACTTAATAATGCCGATGGCACTGCGAGCTTAAGAAGATGGTGAGATTCATCAGAATTCTAAATCTGAACGGCTGGGAGCACGGGCGAGTACAATGGATCTTTTTAGGTCGCAATGCCAACTACTTACCACTTTATAGGCCAATTTATGAATATAAAAATTTAGGCGTATCTAGGCTTTCAAACAGTGCTGCCACCGTTAAACATACACATTTTAAGTCTTAGATCAACATTTTTTATTGACTTGCTATCTTATCTTTACCAAGAGGGTGGTTACGCTTTATTGGATTTGAGGATGTTACACATGGAAGGGCGAATTGAGTAAAGCCTCATCTTGCTGTAATGGAAATAAAAATAAAGAAGAAGAACAAAGAAATACTTTTAATGCATCATTGTTATGATTTTATAGAGAATTTTTTATATGCCGACCGCGCGGAATGCATCAGACATTTGCATACGAAGTATAGTACTAATGAAAAATAATTCAATTATTATTGTCACACGGAATCCGTCACACATATATATATATATATATATATATATAAGAGAACTCGTACAATTAACAAATAAAACAAAAAATGAAAACGCTATCAACTTATTTATCGCATCATCTATCTCTGAGTCAAATTCTCTTACATATCTTAAACCTTCTCATTCTTATTAAATTTTTGGTTATGTTTTGATTTTGCCTCCTCCTCCTCCCCCCTATTTTATTTATTTATTTTTTGCTTTTATTTTCGAAAAGTTTTTGCGGAATTTGCTGCATTCCTTATTTTTAAATTAAATCGAAAACTTTCATGTGTAACCATCAGCGGTAAAATAATACGACTTGTAAATAACAGTTACAAAGGAGGAAAAGTCGCGAAATCGCTGCGAGGCAAAACACTTGCATGGAAAACGAGAAATAAATTCTTACAACATTTTTATATCCTCTACTGAGGACATATTGGATACACGATCTCATAAGAAAATGCATTCGTTATCAGAATGACGAATAGACAGATTAATTTAAGCACATCAAGCTGTCGACTGGTCCAGCCATTGAAATTAAATGTACCTCCTCGAAAGCAAACTTGATTTGAGTTGAGTAATAAAAATCAGTCAAATTAGATTAAAGCATCCTAAAAATATATTACATTTTTTGTATATATCTAAAAGTCTATGTGATATGCTCTCAATTTCTACAAAAGGATGATTTAATGCAATAAACATGATACGACATGCAGTTTACCCTATACAAAATGTGGGTGGATGAGTATCAAAAAATTCACCTTACACTAAGTATTATGTCCTCCAAGAGCATTACATTTATATCCAGTTATTCCTCTTTGTTCATGATTTGATAATAATCAACTATCAGCTATAAGCTGACAGTTGACATTATGTCTTGCTACATATCGCGCTTGATTTTGTTAAAAGCAATTCTTCGGTTCTCTCGCTTCTTCATTTCATTATTGAATATATTGTAGTAATTGAAAGATGTTCCAAGATTTCGTTGCTTAAGGTGCTCCCAACTGATTATTATTTCAATGCTTATCAACGGTTACGTTCCAGTAATTCCATCGATTAGTCATTCAACTCCATGAGTCATCTATTATTACGAACTGTTGCACAATGAGCTGACATGACTGTAAACCGCACTGTGGATCGTCAATATAATGCTGTTTTCGATCGAATGCTAAAGTTTTTTTTTGCTATATGTTTACGTTAAATATTCTCGACACGTTTTGCTGATATCTTTACAATACCAATTACGTCTCGAACTTTCACTTTACAATCGAGAACATTTTCCTCCAAATTTTTATTCTCTTTGTTTCTTTTTGAGATAATATTAATTAAATATTTAGCATTACGTGTGGCTGTTTGTGCGATTTAACTTTTATTTATTAAACCAGTGAGAAAGAATTGTTTCTTTTTTGTTAAATAATAAATACGTCACTATGTCCTATAGGGCGTAAAAATAATGAAAGTGTGGATATTCCGTTTAAAACTTTAATTTAACTCTTGAATATGATATTAACACTAGACGTTGTAGGAAACCATAAGCCGGAGTAGGAGTAAATAAAAATAAATATATGAGCCGTTTATTTTGAAAGTGGAACAAGTCACTTTGTTTTGCCTTTCAATAAATTTCAAAAAATATTTTTCGAATATAAGCGTATTATCCAATAGTGTTTATAGTGTTAGCGACGGAAAGTGAACGTGAACTCGCTTCACTTTCAAAGTTAATTATTATAATATTTCACTTATATCAAGCGATTTTTAATAACAACAACAAGAAAATGTTGTTCAAGTCTTTCCCTTTATTTTCGAAAATGCCTCCTGCAAAGGTTGGGTTAAGGGCAATTTTTTGGTTTTCATTTCATATGCCAAAAATGTATTATGTTCCAGACAATATCGGATTGCTTTATCGTAATCCCCGGGGCATACAATAGGCATTGCTTTTCAGCGTTACCATTCCTATCACTCCGCTGGTAGCGATCGTTTGATAAGAACGAATGATGTGACAATAAAAATTGATGATCAATGATATTTTATTCCTTATCACCGGACTGAACAAATTTCATCCGCAATTGGGCCAACTTTATGTTCCTATTTTAGCGAGTGCACATATAATTATGAGTGGTAGTTCACTTTGGCGCATCACATTCTGTAAGTGCCCCAAACAGAGAGATCCAACCTACTTCTTGTCATTCTCTGGATGCTATAATTCCATCGTGAACACACATATTAAGGTTAGTATTATGAGAAGTGTAGAAGCCTTGATTCAAGGCATACACAGTCTGCTTAAAATATACAATTGGCACTGTCAGCGTCACCCTAAGATTGGCTTGGAGCACTTTCAAAATAAACGTATTTAAAATATTATTAATTACTAAAGCTTCCTTTTACCAAATATTAGGGAATCTTTGATTATTTTTTTGACTTCTAGCCTCTCATTTTTTTTCAAAAATGGTCTTGCCCCGCTTTCAAAATAAACGGCTTATATAATATGTTTGTTGTACGGTGCTGACGAATCGTGTAAAAAAATATATTTGCGTTGCATGACGGATAAGTCAGGCGTAAACATGATAGTTATTCAATATCTTCAATCAAATATGATAGACGACAAGTTAGAGTTAGCAAGCAGTTGATATTAAATAATCGCCCAAAACATAAGACTTTTTTCTTTGCTTTATGCACTTCTCAATTTCAACTTTTTCATTCAATTCTGTAGTTTTGTCACTACTTATATATATATATACCTCGATAATTCTTAATAATATTAATTTTGATTTATTCAATTTCTTGCGATTGAATTTGTACTGAATTTTCGCAATATATTTTAATGAACCACTTTTTGTACTTGTTGTTCATAGTTGACAAGCCTCTTAAAGATAACAATCACACACACTTTCTTACGTTGCATTCGAAGGCAAAATAGATTTACGATTTTCGTTAAAATTCGTTAGTTTTTAGCGTTTTCTGTTATGGTTTCCTTAATAAGAAACGGAATTACGGACATTGCTTTTTTGTATTTTGCAAACAAAAGACTTTACAAAAAAGAAAAAAAAAATGCGGACAGGATTAGCGGTTGTACTCTTTCTCTCAAAATCTGTAAAACGAGTCAAACGGAAAATTAGCGATGTTACGTTTTCGCTAATCTCTTGAAAACCGAACAAGAGAAGAAAAGCTACCGATATAGCGTTTGTTCAGCTGCTAAAAAAAAAAAACATTTTTCGGAATTTTCATTTTGTAATAAATCATTGGACAACTTTTCCTCGTGCACGTGCACGGTGCGATTGCAGATAGACAGACGCCCTACAAACTATGTTACAAAATTTTGTTTAATAAGATAAGAGGTCACAATTTGTTCTTGTCTGCCATAAGAAGTCGAAAAGTCAACCACGGCTCAGTGCGTTAAAGATCTTAATCTTCTGTGCAAATACTAAGATGCTAGAGCAAAAAAGTCATCCAAGCAACTTTTGAATTGTTGTGTCAAAGGAAGTTTCGATCAGAACACACACAATTTCTAATCGATTTTTCGACTTTCATTTAATAAGTTGAGGGCAACATTTGCCTGACACAATCATTATCGTAATTGACAGCGTCTTGTAATCGAATAAAGATGCAAAACATAAGCTTTTCAAGCTTGAACTTTTTCGACTGGCGTGCAATAAAAGCCATTTAAGCAGAAAATCGCTAACTGAAGTTTTTTTTTTCATTTTTATCCAATTCTTGGAACACTTCAACATCAAACTAGTTTGCTATCGAAAGATTATCCTTAGTTATCCCCAAAGCAATTGAACGCTGTAATTGACATTATGCGCGACCACTGTAGTCATCGAATAACGGTTGGAATCATATAAACTTTTGGTTTGATTAACATCAGTAATAATTGAGCGATGGTTGTACGAGCGAGAAAGCAACTCGCATTACGAAATTAAACCAAGTTCACCAAGTTTACATTAATGGAGATTAAAGAATCTTTAAAAATAGTTTGTGATTCACTATTGAATAGTAGATGAAACTGTATTTTAATCTTGTTAATAACTTAAATAAAACTTTCCGAGAAATTATTTTCATTTGACTTTTTTGACAATTTCTCTTAACGAGAAAGGCTACACGTAAAGATATTATTATCACGGCTAAAAAGCCATATATGCAATTCATGTCGGCCTACTGTTCACAGGCGAATATTTACTTAGAAAAATAAATAAATAAAAAATGAAAGTAGAATTCTTGAATAGTAATCGAAATATAGAGATAACTGAGAAAATAAATATGAAAACGCAATCGTAAACATTCATTACTTAAATTATATTTATCTTATTAAAGATATATATATACAAATAATAATGATAATAATAACGAAGAAATTATATAGCGAGAAAAAAACTACATGCGGCTTAAGTCGCATCGTGAGTATCCGTCACCTCCATTGCACTGCTGCAATGTTATCGTTTAACACGTACTAACTGGAACTGTGTGGCCGCGGTTCTGTGTTTTTATATAGCTTCGTTCGACTCTTTTTTCATTGCTGATTTTCATTTGCATATATCTTGTTTGATCTGTAGCCATATAGGCAAGCACAATTTTATATATACTATCTATATATATTATCTTCTGATTATTGCGATATACTTTTAGGCTGTTAATAAAATTATTCGGCATATTTATCTCAGTGCATTCCTAACTATTGTCATATTTTATCTGAGAAGTTCATCCCGTAAGTTATGACAGGTTTCGTCCTCAAGCTCCTGCGACAGGCAAGCTGTTAAAATGTTCAGACCAATTGTAGACATTTTTTTTTTTTTTGTCTTAAATTATTATATAAGTGCCTGAAAAGCATTCTTAATACTTTTTCATTCTCCATCTTTTAATGGTGCATAGAGACATTTCACTACATTGCATAGCATCGTTAAAAGCTAGCTATGGGTGGGAACTTGAAAGTATAAACACATATTAAGAAAAAAATATATATATATACATGTATATATTTATATATATATGAGAAGTAAAGTGAATGATAAACGCCTATCATATCAATATAATCAAGCAAAATAAACAAATGCACATTGAAAGCAGTTCGGAAAACAGAAAAAAAAATTCTATTTATTTTCAATAAATGCATAAACAAACATATATTTTATGCAATGCATGGTATCGTGGTAGTTAATTTGGATTTATTCAAACCATCATTTTATATTAGAGTAATGTACTGTAATAGTAGAGTAATATTAACTGCATACCTATGTGTACATAGCATCATTATCTGTATGCCTATGCACATATTTTATGATATCATAAGTTTGAATACATCATTCATTGCATATTCTATCTCATGCAATTCGCTTTTAATAATATCGCAAACATCTGCGATATATAATATATATGGAAAAAATTTTACTTTCAAAATTTTAGTAAATGAGAAGCCTTTAAAAGCTTAAGTCTTTTCAGGCAGACAGGGATAGGGTTTTCCATTTTACATTAATGTAATTCGGGTGGATAATCATAATATTTAATTTTTGTTTGGTTTTATTCGAAGCTTACTTCGGGCTCTCAGCAGTCGTAAACGAATTCAATCCATTTGCAATCTTAAGTCAATTGAAATTAATAAAGATTATATAGGATGGATGCACATCGAGATTGAAATTATAATAATTTGTTGATATATTTCGTAATATTTAACATAATGCCATAAACTTTTCATATAACATTAATGGACTCGTAGATTACTTAGGGTCATCCAAGCAAATGTAAATAAAATACAGCTACAGATTAAGATTTTGACGAGCTATGGCTTCAATAAAATGGCGCAACAATAAATTTCGTGACGAAATCAATTTATTGAGAGGAAAGTTCAAGAACGATCATGCACTCTCTGCGAGTTCGCTACAAAGGGCATGCTTTACTGCACTTTTTCCTTTAACATTAGGTTGGAGTAATGGCCTGCTCCAATAAACCAAGAGCTTTCAATCACCTTATTCACGTAGATTGTTCGTCTTATTGGTGAAATAAGTGGAAAAGTGCCAAAAATTGTTGTTCCACATTTGAATTTTTACAAAAGTCCACAGGCAGTCAGGCCATTTCATGAAATCATTACACACTACACCACTTGTGGAAGAGGGTGTACCAAGTTTGTACGGATGTAAGTAACATCCGGATGGAATTGAGATAGATATCCACTTTTATTTATTATATCGATCGATTCAGAACCATTTTCTGCATCAATGCAAGCTTGTTTGCCCTTTTGTCAGCCTGATATCTGTTCATGTATTTTGTGCTCTACGTACAGGTCGCAATTATTGGGATAATTTAATGAAATATGAGACACTGACGGGTCTTGGCCTGAGGACGAACGCTATTGAATAAGTTTCGGATCGGATAAGTTTCGCGATGAAAATCGCTTAGTAATAGCATGGATGGGGTAATTTCTCGAACTTCTTGCCATGTAACCATTGGTACAAAAACTGAATGTTCATATGATAAAAAGGGCTAACCTTCAATACTTCTTGATGATGGATTTATATAAAAATAATGTATAACTTTTGGTGTATTATTAAGAAAATGAATAAATGTGTGGGGTAAGCGAAATGGTGCAGGGTATCTGATGGTGTATCTAATTTTTCTTTTCTTTTTGTCTACGATCACAAATTTTCGTCTTGCGTAGACAGATAACAGAGTTGTTCGTGGACAGCGCAATGCAATACGCTCTTAAAGAGAATGTGTCTCGCAATGTAAGCTTTGTAAGATTCTAAATACTCTTTCGAAAGCCTTAAAAATCAACCAAGTCCTTTTGCAAAGCTTGATCCTTTCTTTCGCTTTTTTGAAAGCACGCAAACAAAATAAAATAAATTTATGAATTTTTTTTTGCGAAATCCTTCCATCGTTTACAAGAAATAATCGCAATAATGATAATTATAAATTTTGAGCTTTTTTGTAATTAATTTAGTGTCTGACGTATACGAGTTTGTCGCTTTGTTTATCCAAACACTTTATTGAGCATAGAGCACGATTTCGTTTTTACTTTCTATTTTTGTTCAATTTCTATAATCAATTGGTTTCCTAAACAAGTAAAAACATTATAATCGGGCCAGGGCGACCTTTAGATGCCCTACACTATTTCGCTTGCTCCAATTGTTCACTCGTTTTGCTAATAATATACCGAAAATTAGACATTACCTTCCTGCAAAGGCATACTTAAGGGTTAATATTTTCTTAGAATCTTTACATGTAGTTGTATCCAGAAAAAAGACTTACTTGGTCTAAATTTGGTAACATTGATTTCTTTGCCAATTTACCATTATGAACGTATTTTCACCATGAAATGTTAAAAATGTAAGCTTTTTACTATATAAGGATTCAGCTTTCGTAGAAACTGTTATATGAGAGGTGGCCAAAAATGTTCCCGCTGTCGAGACAAAATTCTCACACTAATTGAAAATACCGGGACACTATTACTCAGCGACGTTTGTCGAGAAACCTCGAAAATTGCAAATCTTTTCTATATAGCTCCTTTTCAAAATAAGGTGTTACATAGGGAGTGGACGAAAAAGGTGACCGATCAAAAGCATTGTGGGTAGCATCCAGGGTACCAAATTTCATCCAAATATCTCAAAAATTGTGATGGGTCGATTGAACACAAAAATACATGGCAAACATTAGATGGACAGAGAGACAGACAAGCTTAGATCGTTTCATGAATGAAGATGATTCTGAATTGATCGGTGTAATAAAAACCGTTCTGGGTGTTACATACGTCGGCACAAACTTACTTTGCGCCACAAGTGGTATAGGGTATGCTAGTGCTAAATTTTTCTTTCTTTTAGTCTAAGAATTTATTTCATTTGTCTACAAAAATCATAATAATAATAATAATAATATAAACAATTCGTTATTTTTTTAATACCGTCTAATTGCCAATGACCTTGACCAAGGGCCGAAGCAAGTATGTATATAGCAATCCTAAATCGATGAATATATACGTCAAACTTCAAATTTCCACTCCGGCTGGTGGAATTTCGACAATATAAGAAGCGACATATGGGTAATCAGTTAGAGATAAATTTGTGCAGAATATAGAACCGTTGTAAGTGCGGACGTGTGTCTAAGGGTCTCACAAATGCATACGTGATAGACTTTGTTTTTCTCTACTTATTAAACTTCCCCTTCTTTTTTTAAGAAGAAAATATTTCTATAAAATTAATTTTTTTTTTTTTTAATTTCTCAAAAAAGGTATTACATCGAAAATTCTTTACCAAATATTTTTACTAATGCGTCTTTAAAGTTTTTAAAATGCATAATAATTCTCAAACAGTTTTGTTTTTATAAATTAAAAGAAATTATTTTAAATTTTCTCACGTACTACTTTTATCAGATTGCTTCTTTTTTCTTTTTGCAACGTATGTGTACAAAAATGTACAACAAAATCCAATGAAATGAAAAAGAAAAATGAAATTCACAATCATTTAAACCATCGTTAAATGCTTTTATATGGAAATCACGTGGAAATGTAGATTGCTTTCACATTGCATGCTATATATACGCGGAGAAAGAAGAAAAACAACAAAACATTATTTTTTTTTTGCTTTTTCTCCCTTTCTTTCGTGTACAACTTCGGCAGTGTTATTATAGATTGCTCCTCGATGTTAATAAACACCGCAGAAAAATGAGTCCTTAAAACCACAATGTACCTGAGTACGCGCACACACACACACAAACAAACATATATATGCATATATATATTTATATATATATATATATAGATGTGAACATACAATATAGTATAGTATATGTCCTGCATATATACAATTTTATATGTATGTACGTACACGTACATGCTTTGGTCTTAAAATATGTTTTTATGGGCACGTGTTCAATTTTCCTCGGTTTAACTGCTGTTTCCCGATAAACATTGTTTATGAGGTCTATTCATTCTTTTCTTCTTCTTCTTCTTCTTCTTCTTCTATTTTTTTTTTTTTTTCTTATGAAATTACAACGATGTAGATTTGTCGTTAAGTAGCGATTATGTTATTTGAGTAAAGTTATTGGAAATGAGACACGTTTGTTATGCGCGGAAAATACCAAGTAACGCTGTTCGTACTAAATAACAAAACAATTGCAAATAATCAAATGATTCGTTCCTTCAAGCGTGAGATTGAATCATGCATTTCTTGATACTCAAACAATAATAATAAGTAAAGGCATTGATAGCTTGCGCGTTATTGACGTCAATGTACAATAATTTAAAACGTTCGATCATTTCTCCGGATCCACCATAGGATATATTAATACGTAACACAAATACGCATCGCTTTCGCCATGCCCACATATCTGTTCGTCCTTCCCTCTGCTAAAATCATAATTAAGACTTGAAAATTTTGCCCAAAAAAAAAAAAACCGATCTTTCTTCATAATGAAATCTCCATCTCAGCTTCCTCACTCGGCCCAATTCTTCGCCCACAATTACTGCTACAACATAAATAGAAGAAGCGAGCCACAATTAGCCAAAAAGTATTGTGAGAGCATACAAAAAGATTAAATAAAATTATTATACGCAACACGAACAGATATATATATATATATATGTATATATATATATATATGTACATAAATTTGATGCGATCTTTGATCTTCGCTCTCTCTTGCGATCAAATACCATAGCAAGTAACTTGTTCGCTGTTGCTAGATTGTTTGCGCTTTCTTTAAATAGTTTGATGCAATTTATTGGGGACGCAAATCTATCTATGGAAATGCATTAAACCATGTTCTAGCGTTCAATTTCCCGGTATCTCTTACTGATCGGATTAGCACAATAAAAGTAAATCTTTTAATTTTTTTTTTTTTTTTTTTTTTTTTTTTTTTTTTTTTCTTTATATATTAAATTTTTTCTTGAAGTTTTTCAACAGAAATTAAATGGGGAAGTAATTTGGGATAAATGTAATCATTATATTATAGCCGATACTTGAATCTAACTGTAAGGTGACGTTCAGTTGATTATTAACAGGCAGAACAAATAACAATAAACAGCTGGGTGTCTGAAGACATATAACAGTAAACAGCTGGCTGTCTGAAGACATGCATATGGTTAATAAAATTAAATTAGAAAATCGTTCACAACAGACAACAAGTCAGTGAGAATAACTAACCAAAAATACAATTACGGTTACAATCTATCTAACAATTAACAACAAAAGGGACAACAAAGTGGATAAAGAGCAAATAATTTAACTTCTACTTAAGAGTGTTTTTTTTAAAAACCTCTGCTTATAAATACACTTTCAACTAAATGGCCGGCAAAGAGAAAATTCTCGCATCATTGACATCTTTCTTTAGACTTTAATTCTTGATAAAAGCAAATGCGCAAACGGCATGAAATCTTCAGATTTGAAGGAAAAACTAAAATTCATATGAGAATGAATGTTCGATGCCCACTAGGAGCAAACCTTTAAAAAATCCTACATTTCTTATCAGTTTAAGGATCGTTTATATATATAAGAAATACTTTTAACAATTTTAAAATATTGCATGCAATAGTTTGCAAATTGGAATTTTTTCTTGTTCCTGAATAATTCTACCATACTGATCCAGAACATGACACTCATATACTCACACTAATGATGTAGACAAGTTTCGTAATCGTTAGGGCAGACGAAAGACAAAATTTCTCAATGAAAATTAAATTTTTTCTTTACTTCCCTCGAAAGACAAACTAATTTGTCTGTTTGCTTTTTGTTGTTGTTGTTGTTGTTGTTTTTGTTGTTTTTTAATATGACCAATCATTCATCCGGGACATTGTGTATAAGGATGTCGATGGTAAGGGAGGAAGAAGTAGGGCTGAGAGAACAGCTGAGGTGTAATTGACTGGCACGTCAATCGTAAATAAAATAATGGTCTACGGTAGTGGGAATTGAGTCCTGGTATGACGATTGCGAAAGCCTTCGTTAGCGATATCCATGTTTATGCATCGCGGAAATGGCATCACAAAGCTAATATCGCCTCCACTCTTCCATGCTGAGTGTTACAACAATGATTTTCACTTTTTTTATAATACGCATAAAATAAACTTTTCTAACTATTTGTTAGAAATTATAGTAAAAAAATTAAGTTTCGTTAACAAATATGTTGCAATTGAGTGAAGAGTAACCAAGATAGGCTCTAACTTGTTTCGCAACCTGAATATAATATGCACTTAGTTTCTCGTATCAAAATTTTGCTTGATGCCAAGTTATATGATATGATGATACGACGCGATATTATATGATATCATGTGAAAACTACTTTTTAATCGTTGTCTCACATGTATTAAATACTGTTAAACATATGTTTATCACATGTACTAAATACGTTGTACGCTTTAGTTACTTAGTTATGTGCGTGACATCATGTATTATTTGCTAACAACATTGTAAGCCGTAGGCTAAATAATAACGATGCGTTAGATTTGAATTGACATTTTTCTCTCTGTGTATACACAAATTTTGTAATAATATTTTTTTTTTTATTTTTTTTTTTTTTTTTTTTTTTTTAAATAACGCTTAACCACAAATGATTGGCATCGTTTGCATAAACATGTACAAGTTGTTTAATTCTTTATTAAAAAAAATAAAAGGGAGTTGATGCGAGTGTAAAAATACAAAATGCAAAAAAAATGCTTTTTCTAACACTTAAAATACAAAACATATTTCAAAAGCTATTTTCAAATTTACCATTACTTTGGATGAAAAATAACTATATTGAAATTATGCTTGCTGTCGCTAATATTTGAAAGCATCCTAATCGTGGCCAATATTAAAAGGATACCATATGTGACTGCATTCCACGCAAAAAAAAATATTTTTAAGTTTTCTCGAAGGACTCGTTGAATCCACTGGCTGTAATGTACAAATATTAGCCGGAAAATTGTCTTCCAAAACCAAAAGCTGTAAAAGTCAGGAACTGCTTTACGATACAAATTATCACTCTAGGGTTACTTAAAGCGTCTGTAAAATTTTTCATGTTTGCATTTATAACGCATTTGTTATTGAAAAATTGTACCGACGTGCTTGACTCGATAACCAGCAATCACTTCTTCGTCAAGACCGTTATCCTTTCATGCGATACTCTATATTGGAATAAGACGCAGTACTTTTAAAGCACCACAATTTCAAGCCCTACTAAGCTGCATACTTTTTTCTTAGCGCTATAGATTTTTAGATTTAGTTGCGCTAACAATTTATCGATAATTCCATCAACATTTTATTTTAATTTATTGAATTAAAGATCAAAAAGTGACAAAGAGAACCTATAGAAACCATGTTTCATCTTTCCAAACGCAAAATATGCTTTATACAAAAACATGCGAGGGTTGTTTGACAAGCATCCAAGGCAAGTAAGAAAAAACATATCTTTTCTTATTGCAAAATTCGATGGGATTCGTCAACGTAATATCCCCCAAGAATGATACAAACCGTCGCAGGGTTCTCGAACATTTAGTCACTTTATTCCTAGAACAATTTGCCAAGACCCGCAGAATACGTTTCAATTTCCGCAATGGCTTCATCACTTGCGCTACTCGATGTTCTCCTCTGGACCATTATTTTGAAAGTTGCCAACGCATAATACTTGCCGGGAGATTGATGTGAAGAATAAAGTCGGAGGAGCAGCCATCGAATATCCTTTCAAGCAATCTTGATTCAATAGGTGGCAAACACGTTCTATGGACATATTGATAGCCTCTATTCTGTCTTGAAGTGGACTTCAATGGTAGGCCGTCGCGAACCCTCACCGTCCGCATTTAACCCGATACCGCCATGTGTCGATTTTGCTTCTCAAAATTTCGCCGAGGTATATGATATGGCAGAGTTCCCATATAGAATGTCCAGCTCGTCGTCTTTACTTATTATTAACTTCCAAAGACATACTTAGTGATAGCTCGGTACTTCATACATTCTGCGTATCATACACAACAACTACGCGTTCAAAATGGCTGGAATTTTGATGGGCATTTATCCCCTCATACAAAAATTTATTCCCCAATTTCTGCGGACAAGTGCTGCCGTCTTCGTGCTTAGATCGGAAACTTTTCATACGAAATACATATATAAAGCAGTTACTAGAGGGAAACGTCGTGCGGATGTTTTCATGATTTCGTTATCAGACGTTGATTCGCATGACAATATAAATATTGTATATTTATGCATGTGGGTGACAGACATACATGCGTGTATTTGCTTATTTGTTCGGACTTGTTTATACTTAGCACAACTATTTTTATTATTTTATGGAATATTTATATACATTTATATATAGAATTATGTATAATATATATATATATATACATATATATATATATAAATAAGTATGAGTGTGTGTGCGTGTATTATTTATTTATTTATTTGTTATCGTGACGAGCTCATAACCAGCGTTAAACAATTTTATGCGTTGAAATTTATTGANTTTTTTTTTTTTTTTTTTTTAAATAACGCTTAACCACAAATGATTGGCATCGTTTGCATAAACATGTACAAGTTGTTTAATTCTTTATTAAAAAAAATAAAAGGGAGTTGATGCGAGTGTAAAAATACAAAATGCAAAAAAAATGCTTTTTCTAACACTTAAAATACAAAACATATTTCAAAAGCTATTTTCAAATTTACCATTACTTTGGATGAAAAATAACTATATTGAAATTATGCTTGCTGTCGCTAATATTTGAAAGCATCCTAATCGTGGCCAATATTAAAAGGATACCATATGTGACTGCATTCCACGCAAAAAAAAATATTTTTAAGTTTTCTCGAAGGACTCGTTGAATCCACTGGCTGTAATGTACAAATATTAGCCGGAAAATTGTCTTCCAAAACCAAAAGCTGTAAAAGTCAGGAACTGCTTTACGATACAAATTATCACTCTAGGGTTACTTAAAGCGTCTGTAAAATTTTTCATGTTTGCATTTATAACGCATTTGTTATTGAAAAATTGTACCGACGTGCTTGACTCGATAACCAGCAATCACTTCTTCGTCAAGACCGTTATCCTTTCATGCGATACTCTATATTGGAATAAGACGCAGTACTTTTAAAGCACCACAATTTCAAGCCCTACTAAGCTGCATACTTTTTTCTTAGCGCTATAGATTTTTAGATTTAGTTGCGCTAACAATTTATCGATAATTCCATCAACATTTTATTTTAATTTATTGAATTAAAGATCAAAAAGTGACAAAGAGAACCTATAGAAACCATGTTTCATCTTTCCAAACGCAAAATATGCTTTATACAAAAACATGCGAGGGTTGTTTGACAAGCATCCAAGGCAAGTAAGAAAAAACATATCTTTTCTTATTGCAAAATTCGATGGGATTCGTCAACGTAATATCCCCCAAGAATGATACAAACCGTCGCAGGGTTCTCGAACATTTAGTCACTTTATTCCTAGAACAATTTGCCAAGACCCGCAGAATACGTTTCAATTTCCGCAATGGCTTCATCACTTGCGCTACTCGATGTTCTCCTCTGGACCATTATTTTGAAAGTTGCCAACGCATAATACTTGCCGGGAGATTGATGTGAAGAATAAAGTCGGAGGAGCAGCCATCGAATATCCTTTCAAGCAATCTTGATTCAATAGGTGGCAAACACGTTCTATGGACATATTGATAGCCTCTATTCTGTCTTGAAGTGGACTTCAATGGTAGGCCGTCGCGAACCCTCACCGTCCGCATTTAACCCGATACCGCCATGTGTCGATTTTGCTTCTCAAAATTTCGCCGAGGTATATGATATGGCAGAGTTCCCATATAGAATGTCCAGCTCGTCGTCTTTACTTATTATTAACTTCCAAAGACATACTTAGTGATAGCTCGGTACTTCATACATTCTGCGTATCATACACAACAACTACGCGTTCAAAATGGCTGGAATTTTGATGGGCATTTATCCCCTCATACAAAAATTTATTCCCCAATTTCTGCGGACAAGTGCTGCCGTCTTCGTGCTTAGATCGGAAACTTTTCATACGAAATACATATATAAAGCAGTTACTAGAGGGAAACGTCGTGCGGATGTTTTCATGATTTCGTTATCAGACGTTGATTCGCATGACAATATAAATATTGTATATTTATGCATGTGGGTGACAGACATACATGCGTGTATTTGCTTATTTGTTCGGACTTGTTTATACTTAGCACAACTATTTTTATTATTTTATGGAATATTTATATACATTTATATATAGAATTATGTATAATATATATATATATATACATATATATATATATAAATAAGTATGAGTGTGTGTGCGTGTATTATTTATTTATTTATTTGTTATCGTGACGAGCTCATAACCAGCGTTAAACAATTTTATGCGTTGAAATTTATTGAATTATTTATTTAATGTACACTCACATCCATATATATATATATATATACATATACAGACAAGCACATAGAGAAACTTTTTAAATTATAGTACTTATGAAAAGTTTTCTATTAAATCGAATATAATGAAACATCCTCCTCTCCATTATTATGACTTAAGACAAAACTTTAATGCTTCCGTTCATGTTAAATATACATCTGAAAGCATGTGAGTATATATACATGTATGTATGTATGTATGTATGCATTTGTACGTATACTTTTATTTATATGTATTTATATATATATATATATATGTATATATATATATATCTTCTATAGTTATAACCCATCTAATGTTTATTCAATGCTAAAGGAAGTTTTCATTGTTTTTTATGTCATTGGAAAGTACGCTGAAGTACGCTCAAGTGCGTGCTTTGAAGATTTCTTAAAAAAGTCTTTTCGTTAGACAACTAAATTTAAATAATATTCTGGGTTATTTAACACTTTCGCAAGTTAAGTTCAGAAAATGAGTCAAAATAATAGGCAAAATTTTCACAAAATGAACACGAACTCAATTTCTATAAAAATCTAAGAAAAAAAATTTTTTTTTTTTTTTAATGATCGATATTGGTGCTCAGATCTTTAAGGTCGATTCTAGCATAAAAGGCAGAAATCCGTACTTGTCTGTATTGTACCATTCAAATTGCTTATACGCTGGACAAAGAAAAGTGTCCTTCCGTGAAAAGACGAAAGATTCAACAGGTTTCATAAACAAATAGAAACGGGCAAAAAAATTTGTTATAACATTTATTCAGCCTTCAGGATGACAAAAATTCATTTAAGCAATCGTTCACACAAAACTACACATATATACTATCATTTGACATTAATTAAAGCTATTTTTATAATGACGATAAATACTTGCTTGCATCACACAGCCTTTGAATGAAAAATCCAGCAGCTATAACACTTATCATTACTATAACGAATTGGTTGTCTTCATTTCTTAGTGTGACAAACACCATTGAAGTTCTATCTTCTTCTTATCATCTCCTTATAGTCAAGCAAGGGGTAACCTATTAAATATCATTGTGTCCAGAAACTTTCGAAAAATAAATACACTTGTGCAGTCCAAAGTAATCACAAGAATTTTATATACCAAAACGGTTCAATGTACAGGAGACAAGTAAAACAACGATCGCATCACAGCCGAATTTAGAATGCCAAAGTACAAAGTACGAAAAATATCAAAAGGTGAAGCTTTTGTCCGATCCAAAAGCGTGCCAAATTTCATTAAAATACTCGGAAGATCCGACCAATTAGTTGAACAGGAAAACATAATACATAGGCATACTTCAGACAGACATTGGGGTTATGTCAAATGCTTGTATTTTGCACATGCTCGCGCACATTTCGTAAACGTTTACCCTAAAAGTTGTAAGATATAAAAAAGGAGAGAAAACCCACCATCGAAAGATTGTCGATATTATATTCACCCCAGACGGACGTTTCGAATATCCATAAAATATATATATTCTTGGTCGGGATCAAATTTTGAATCGATTTAGACATGTCCGTCTGTCCGTCTTTGCAAAATGTTCTCCCACTCGTAAACATTAAAACTTCTTGAGAGCAGGTTTTTAATACTAATCGGCTATAACAGCCGCGACACACCCTCTAGTACAGGTTTTTGGTCATTAGTCACAATCTGCAGTGGATACAGCAAATGTGTGAAGACAAATTCGAATTTCAAAGAATTGCAAAGACATTTACCCAGTCCGTTAACAGAGCTGTGCAAACGTCCTAACAGCGCTCTGTTAAATAGTTCGGATGAAGCCATGATTGGCTTTATAGCCCCACTCCGTCCAAATTAAGCATGTTTTTTGCATTTTTTTCCGAGGTAAAAGTAATGAGTGCAAGGGATTCCATTATACCCGATTATAATTTTCTTACTTGTCGTTTTAAACGTTAAAGAATTAGTGGGCCGACCGGGACCATTGACATTTTGAGATTCTTATATATTTATATAAACAATCACACAATGTGTCTCTCCTATATATGCAACACACCGATGGTCAGAGAATAATGGGGAGAGAGAGAAAGAGAGAGAGGGACAGGGAGAGAGAGAGAGAGTGATAAATAGCGGTCGGTGCCTAGGGGGCGTGCGCCCGATCATATGTGCCCGATCATATAAATATGATCTACAGCGCTGACGACTAAGCAAGCATATGCCGAATTGATAGTCACGTTTCTTTGTTCGGTGGTAGCACGCATACTCAAAATATATGCACCGAATTCGATTCAACCCGAACGGCCATAGAATGTTAATAAAAATAAATCAAAATGATTAGATTGATTGGGCCTACTTCTAAAGATGGCTTGTGGGATTTACATTAAAATATCTGCCGGTTTTCCCCTAATTCTTGCAGCATCGAAATTTAAAGATATTGACGCTAAATTCTGTAAATTATCTATGATCTGAATGTTCAACACTTGCATCCCTTAGCAGCGGATAGAAAAAATATGGTAAAATATTACAGGTCTTGATAAAAAGCATACGAAGCGGCATATGTATGCACAAGCGTCACGCACGCAGTCCTACAATTTCTATTTTTATTAAGTAGATAACAAATGTATTTTAACTGATGTAGCGCGTCTCAAGTATTATTAATAACAAGAAACCATATATACATGCATATGCATACAAACTTGTGCAAACGTATTAAATAGTAGCTCAAGTGTTCTCTTCTTTTTTTTATTTCAGTTACACAGTAATTGTAATTATGTTTGAGCGTGTGCGCATTTGCGTACATGCATATAACATGTTTTGAATATGTATTATATGCGTTATCATTGTGTGCAGTAACATGCAAACTCACTACATTCCATTCCAATCCATTCCTTATGCAAATTAAGTTTAAATAACAAGCTCCCGCCGATTGCTTCCCTTCGGCATCTCCTTTATATGTAAGTATATATATATATATATATATATATATATATATATATATATATATATCTATATATATATATATATCTATATATATATATATCATTTTCTTTATGTATGCATATTCGTACGCTCATGCATACCGACATTAGTTCTTTCATTATATGGTTATAATGGTTGACTACTTGCATCACAAGAACATTATATATATATATATATATATATATATATATATATATATATATATATAA
>KK502452.1:753143-772160 GCA_000688735.1 Glossina austeni
ATTATATATATATATATATATATATATATATATATATATATATATTTATTAAGCGTATAAATATACGCGTACGCATACACGTATACGACTATGTCTAGATAGCTCGATGGCATGACATAATAATCCATTTTTAGTAAACATCGACATGCTTATATGCGTATTGGTGTATATGTGACGAGAATACAAAAACAAAATAGAACAGTACGTATGATGACATGTTTTCAACATTAAACGCATATTGCGGAAATTATTTGTAAAACTATGATGACACAAACACAAACATAAGCACATCTGCACGCACATACGCACACTTATTTAAATAGTGCATAACAATATAATCTTGCCAACTGTTGGTTGCCCTTTTTATATATAGTCTGCAGATAGAATTGCTTTCTTTCTTATATGCTTTACTTCCCTTAAGGGTCAAGAGTATATTAAGTTCCCGCTTACGTTAGTAACTAACGGGCGACATTTTTTAATAATCAAATTTTATGTCCGTAGCATAAAGTATTTGCAAGTCTTTTTTAAATTTAAACGTATTTATTTAAACTTTTTTATTTTTTTGTTTATTTTTATGCTCTAACCAGGGTGTGGTATGTTTGTGACGTTGTCGTGTGTATCAGCCAAAAAGATCTTCGATTACACGATTTAAGCTTTTCTTTGCCCCTCTCTCTCTCTCTCTCTCTCTCTCTCTCTCTCTCTTTGATTGTTCGCCTGTGCGTCTTACATCTGTCCATGTACCTTTGTATTCAACCCAAAACGTGACAATGCTTGACATACTTTAACCAAATTTGAAATATTCAAACAAACATTGCTGGACTTGCTCTCACAAAAAAATACCTTTACCTTATAACAACGAGGTCGAGTTTTTACAACATTATGATTACACATATTGAAAATTTGGACATTAGTCCACAATAGCGATTTGGCAGATATACGTTTGCTTTGGTATGTTTTTTATGACTTTTGTTTTTGCTTTAAGCCTTCATACGGCGATAAGGTCTAATTTTGAGCCTTCATAAGAATAATAAGTTGGCCAATTTGGATTTTCTTACAGACAAGAGTTATGATTTTTGGTTTATGATGACGAAATTGAGTGAAATACACGATTGGAGACGAAATGGTGTAGGGTATTTAATGGTCGACCTTATCCGACTATAATGTTTTTGCTTGTTTCTTTTTGCGATAACAATGAACCTAGATGTTTAATGAAGAATTTCATATCTGTCATCAAAGATTCTTGCAGAGCAAAAACGTAAAGTATTTGCATGACATTTTTATATATATATATATATATATATATATATATATATATATTACGAACATGTTGTATTAAAACTATTCCTAAAATGATTTAATTATAAATTGAAATTTCAAATATTTTAAGATCCGGTAAATATTTAACAACAATATTTTCTTGTATGCATAAGATGTTTGTACTGAGGTTTGCAGTTCGCACAACGGCATTTTCACAAAACTTTGCATATTTGTAAAATACGTCTTTACGCATTTGTGTGTTCTTATCCATAACCATCAGCGCAAACCAATACTTGAATTACATTTTATTTTCTAAATTGCAGGCGTGGCGGTTTATCGATTGAAAATTTTTCTACGCTAACATTCATTTTAAAAATCATAGCTCCCTAGCTTTAGAGCACATTTTTTAGTCTTTTAGTTTTCTCTTCCTAGATTTCAGCATTATGTATGTCACCTTCAATTTTGAGATTAGTACTTAAGGCCAGTGCAGCTGCTTTTTGCGCTTTTCATGTCACTTCATGCACTCGCTTGTCTGAGAGAGAATAGTGACTGTATGTTGAAGAAGAAATGCTTCTTTTTTTGTTTATATAATACCCATAGTTTCATAAATACATAAACACATAACACACATAAAGCATATAAACTAAGATTCTAACTCGAGTTATCAGCACTCGTATCTCCATCGGTCTAACAGACGTCCGTTGGCGAAACGTTCATGATATTCTGCAAGCACAGAGATAGAAAGCCGAACAGGTTCTCTAGTTAAGTATACGAATCAAGCTTGAAATTGTACATTGCACACGCACAAGCACGGACACACACACACACACACACACTCAAGTAATGAGTATCATAGATTCACTATAGCTTCCTTACTTGTTTGTAATTTTATTTATTTTATTTTTTTATTTTTTTTTTTTAATTATTAAATAAGAGAAATAATAGGATAGTTACTGTTGTGAAACTTTATAATCTTTGTATAAAAATAATAAAATTATAAAAATTTGTTAATGATATATATATATATATATATATCTTGTTCTCTGGCTTCAGTTGTGTTAATTTAAATCCTTTTATGCTGAAAACTCAAATGGTCCATCTAATAATATATGTATGTATGCAAGTAAAATATTTATTGGAATGCATGAAACATTAAAAATTTTATTGGCATCATTTCAAAATATAAGCTAAACAACAAAAACAACAACAACGGTCGATATGGATAAAGATATAAATTATGTATTCACCGCATAACTGTTACACAGAAAAACAAAAAGTAACAAAAAAACGAAATAATAAAATAAAAACATGAAGAAAAAAGCAGTCAAAATATGCAGACACATGGCATAAATCCACACAAATCCAAATGAAAAAATAAATTTTGATGTCTACTTATTCGTTGCTATACATATACCCGCAAATGGAGAATGTCGGAGACGACGGTTAGTTACATCAATATAAAGTTCATTATTACTATATGGAAAATTGTCTCTGCGTGTGTGCATGTGTGTGCGCATTTGAGTAAACATAGAATTTACATATTTTACATGCATGCATGTTTATTATATGTATGTTGCTTGCATTTTCATCCCCTTCGGGTCCTTTGTTAAATTATACAACACCTGTGCTCTCAAATCATTTGATGATAAATTTACTGTGTACGCTCTCGATATTAGATTTTAGCAACAGGGGAAACATCAAAAAACAAAAAAAAAAAAACATTTAATAAATATATGAAACTAAAAAATAATAAAATTTATTACATATTAATTTTATATTGATTTATTTAATTAATTGATTGTTTGCTTTGATTGCTTTTATTTATAAATTATTTTCAGTACGGTCAACGGGTACCAACAGCAGCATCACCAAGTAATACAAACTCAAGCAGCTCATCGAATACGGGATCCCAAAGCGGAACATTAAGCACTAGTCTGAGTAATACCAATACAAATACAACAATGGGTCCTAACAATGGTACAACACAAAATCAACAAGGTGAACAACTGTCAAAAACAAATCTCTATATACGCGGCTTACAACAAGGCACAACCGATAAAGATTTAGTTACTATGTGTGCACAGTAAGTAATCAATCCATTTTATACATTCCCTCATATAACTCCAGTGTTAGAGTAAATCCTTTCAAATCCTGGATTTGAATTTCTCAACGATTCAATTCTATCTTCTTCTCTTTAGAGATTATATATAATTTTGATAACTTTGTGCTATAAGCGATTTGTTCTATTAAACAAAACAAAAAAAAAAACTTTTAAACGCTTCTTTGTCAACTCTGAAAAAGTGAGCAATCTATACAAGAGCCCAGATTTCATTTAGATCACCGTACACATGTATACGAAGTATACGAAGCCAATTTCAAAATACGAGGATAGTTCCAGAAACGCCCGACCTGAAAACAAGCTAACTATAGCCTAAAGACAGCAACGTTGGCAGAGACGTTTCATTATTTCGTATTATATTATAGTTTGTGCAGCCGCCAGTACTGAAGGCTTACAGTGAATTTGGAAAGATGAAAAAAAAAGTATTCATGCATATGTGTTGCAGTTTTTTCATTCAAAAATTCTCAATTCATTTAATGACTAAGTCCAGCTGTGTTCTTCTCTGACGGATTCTGCTCCATCGATTACAGCGATAAAATATTGAGGAGCGAAGTTTGAACGAAGAAGCACGAGTACCCAGCGATACACAACAATGATCAATTAAACGAGATAAGCGCGCCAGAGATAATAAAGAATATTTGTGAGATGATATTGAATGACCATCGAATGGTAATGCGCAAGCTAGCAGTGATAAAATATAGTTCTACGCAGAATGTGAGCCTCACTTGCTAACAGTAGCACAAATTAAACCCACTGAAGATGCCCAGCGTGCTTCTACAGCACATGCTTCCTTCGGCAATGTTTCGCAATAATAAAGTCACAACCAAATCACCCCGAATAAAAAACGAAAAAAAAGGGAAAAAGAGCTCACATCTCCCTCTCACATCGCAGACCTTCTGCGATGTGCGCGGAATAAGGAAAAATAATCAATGACGAATATTTCGCGAACTTAATGTATCTGCAGCGGAGTTTATCAGGACAATACACCAGTTCGCACAATACATCAGTTATCGCGATTGCCGAATTCCAAGGCCTAAAATTCGAATCGCTTCCACACGCACCTTATTGGCCAGATATCATTCTCTCGGATCGGTTTCTTTTTCCAATCTGGAGAAACGGCCCGACGATATAAAATTGTCCAACAAAGAACGAGTTCGACGGCTCTTATTCCACGCACCATATCAGGAAGAATGGACTAAACTAAAAGAACACTACGCTGAGAAATAGTATATTTGTCAAATTTTCTTTCCTTTTCTTTTATCAGGTTGAGCATTTCTGGAACAACCATCGCATGGTGGCTGCATATAAGCAAAGACAGTTCGCCAAGGTTCTTCATTAAAGAATCTTCTCGTTGAACTTTCTCCCTGAAACCAATCGATTTTTTCACCGTCCGTGCGGCGAATTGGGAAAACCTAACTCTTCTCATTCGTTGCATGACGACATAGCGGTTGCAATTAATAGTTGCATTCTAGGCAGTAAATGCAACTCGTGCTTTGAGCACTCATTTTTAGTACATATAAGTACTTCTCAGTTGTACAGTACTACTAGCTGGTAGTGTTGCCCAAGCATACCATCCAATCAGTTGCAGTGCATATTGTTATATATCCCGTCAAATTATGGACGCAATATGCAAATACGGCAAATTGTCTCTCTTCAGCAAGTCCTGATCTTTTTGCATAGTGAGGCCTGTGCAATAAGCTCTTATTATGACTGATGGCCATCTTACTTTTCTCCTCTTTCTCTTACATCCTGCATACCTCACATGCATACCTAAATGCGAGTGATTTTATGCACAAGCAGAATATTAAGTGCAATTATGCCAGTTAATCGATCATTGATTCTATGGATTACTCTTGCAAGTAGATACACTAAAGTTTAGAGCTCTGCTTAAACTATTAAATAAGTTTCCAGTCTAAGGTATGGCCTTGGTTTATAAGAAGATGGCGGCCATTTTCAAACTTGATGCATGTTCATCAACAACAAACACATTTCAGTGATCGTTGCAACAACCTACAGGCAGTACAGAAAGACAGACGAACGTACGGACCGAAGGAAGCTATTGAATCGTTTCAGAATTTATATATCATACATATATTTAATGAGGTCTTTGATAGCAGTCACTCAAAATGGATGGATAAATGTAATACGGTTTCATTCACCGAAAATGAATAGAAAAAATGTGGATCAATCACTGGATCACTTAATATAATAAGCATTTACATGCGTATTATTGTTGGACGAAGGATCATGAACCGATTTCCGCTTGTTCATTTTTTTACCTGAATGTCAGGAACATTCTCACTGTCACATAGGTTTAGGTAAATAGCGAGATAATAGCACACATTCTCTCGACGACAGTCGATATAAATTTCATCTTCATTTTAATATCGATCTGAAAGTTATTTACAAACATTTGTAATATTCAATGTCAATCAATTAAGTGAAACAGTAAATATTTTGGCCGCTTTTAAAGGCACAGAGACTACAAGGCACAGAGAATACAATTTTGCTGAATCTATTTTTATTTACTCTGTGTGTCATTAAGGACATAATACGATTTATGTATGTATTTATGTGATAATGTATTTGTGCATTGTTTCTTTTAGATATGGAACCATTATATCAACCAAAGCCATTTTAGACAAGACAACAAACAAATGTAAAGGTATTTTTTCTCTTCACCATACTATTCATCTGTATTTTACTTTCGTTATTATTATTAATTTCTTGTATTCTTTATCTCAATGTGTGTGTGTATAAAGGTTTATCTTTTGTCTTTTGTTGTGTTGTAAATATTGTTAACAAAATTTGAAAAAATATATTTCTTGAGATTTTAATAATAAGTTTTTTTACTTTTTTTCTTTTTTGTTTTTTTTTTTTTTTTTTTATTAATAATTATTTTTCAATCATGTTATGATTTTTCCACATATTTACAATTTTTTATTTTTCTTTTTTTTTTTTTGAATTTCGTTTTTTCTTTTCTAAATCAAAATTAATATAAACAAAAAAAAAAAGTTTAATTACAATTTTTTATTTATATCATTAAATGCACCCCTAGTTAGTTGTATATAATAAATATAGAATAAAATTTTATACCCGCTGCCGCTAAGAAAAAATGTAGATGAAGGCTGTGAACAATATTTTTGCCCAAGGACATGCCTTCTCTTAATCCATCTGTCTGCATATTGTTGAAACTATCGACGAGTCCCCGCTTAAAGGGACGCGAGCCGCTTAAAAGTGAATGTGCTAAGAAAGTTTGATAAAATGAAAATCACTCGATGTTGTTATGAATACGTAACAACTTTTACTCTTAGTCTTAATATAAATATATGTATGTGTGTGCGTGCGTGTGATTAAGACCATCAATCAATACGATTAATAAGCATGTGTGCGGCAGTGGGTATTTAGGATTCGTCCCCTATGCGAATACAACTTTCTTACTTGCTTTTTTTACGAAATGCAAATTCTTCGTCCTTACGGGATATTTGCGTAATAAATTTTTAATCAGGCCTTACAATCGTTTTCTGTGCAAAAGCGAAAAAAAAAAAAAAAAAGAATTTCAAAAATATTTCCAAATTCCAACTAACAATTTTAATATGAATAAGAAGTAATGCTTGCTTTTTAGTTATACGTTTAGATGTTGTTTTGATATTTACGCATTCGTTTCTTGATTGATTTAATTCAGAAAATGATTAATTGAATTTTTGATGGTATACTACGATTTTAGGCTACGGTTTTGTGGACTTTGAGTGTCCAGCGTATGCAGAAGGAGCCGTCAAAGGACTACAAGCAAAGGGCGTTCAAGCTCAAATGGCCAAAGTGGGTGTTTGGGTACTACATAGGCCGGCCATTGTACGTTTGTTTGCATGCAAGTAATACACTCACCCCCCATCCTCACCACTCGTTTCTTTTTTCAATTTATTTACTTTCTTATTAAAAATCATTTACAATTAAAGCGTAGTTTCATGTTAATTTGTTTCCCTCAGACCCTTCCCTTTAAACTAACTTTATTAGCTTATTTCTTATTGTTATTATGCTTATTATTTATTATTATTGTTGTTACTCTTATTTATTATTATTATCTCTTATTTATTATTTATTATTATTATTATTATTATTATTATTATTATTATTATTATAACGAATTGTTACTTTTCTCAGCTTAGGGCTGGGAATTCACCCATCCCCGGGTGTATCACACCTAGGGATTTGGCTCAGCTATTTTGCAATTATTACTTCCTGCCAAGTTCACCATAGAGAGAGCAGCAAAGCTTTCTCTGTCTTCCACAGTGCATTATATATCTCTAAGCACTTTAGGCCTGTTGTTGTCGTTGTTGGCACGATATCACGATGGCAGCTATAGTAACTTATCCCTTATTTTACATATCTTTCATCTCTTGTGCCAGCTTAGTGTAGTGCTTAGTAATCTTTTAGGTGTACTTTGTTTGTACGCTTTATTTGATCGGGATTACAACATCTACTCGGTCAGCTATTAGTTGTCTGTCCCACTTCATCATTGCATTCTCGTGTTCTATTAGCGACCCTGCCTGGCGCTTGTAATATGGGACATGCAGCAGGACATCTGCCTATTGTGTTTTCTTGCCAATCCCTGATGCACTATTTGGCACACCTAACTATGTCTCCGCACGTATTCTCTGTGGACTAATGTTGTACATTCGCCGATAGTATGATCTATTGGTCCAATACAAGTTCTGCATTGTCGACATAAGCCTCTTGCCTCATTATATGTCTTCGGTACTTCCGTGTGGATATTATTTTGTCTTGTATAGCAACACGAAATTGTTCCATTTAAAAAAAAATAGCTCCCATCTGTCTAACCACTGATATGTACTCTGTTGACCTATCTCACGTTTCTGGCTCCAATCACATAAGATCTGTAAGTGCGTTAATACGTTGCTTGATGTCTCGTAGCTGCAGTTACTTAAATTCAGTCGCATGTAATTTTTTATCTGTTTTCATCAGTAGTTCTGTTACAAGGCATCGTGTTTGCGATCTTATGCTTGTGTCCTTAAGCTTTTAACCTGTGCACAACGTAGACACAGGCGGTAGGCTTTTCAGCCCACAGCCGTCGAGTTGGCACAGTAGGTTAATTCGCCCTTGCTTTGTACTTGTACACGATAGTTCTTATTAGTCTGTTTGCTTCACCAAGGTCACTGCTACTCCATTCCACTAGTCCAAAGACGTAGATGTATTCTAATATAGCTCAGCTTCACAGTCGTGTTTTGAATCAAGATTGGTTTTCAATATCGTCGCTAACCTTTCCTTGAATGCGAATCTAATTTTTTCATTCATTTCCCGCGCCACCTTATCTTTTAAGTGCAGAAAATCAGTTATTCATTGCCTTCTTGGATGCTTAAACTTTCCATTATGTTACCAGCATTGAAGGAAACTGAGACTGAAGACAACTTCACAGAGTTCCCCAAATTTGACGTTTATTTTTTTAGCTTTTGCCATCCAAATTCCATGCGATTGTCTTCACTAAATTGGTGGACGAAAATGGTGGACTCTATATAGGTTTTTTTGTTGCGGCAATACGTCCATGCACATTAGATGGTTAATACAAACTTCGGTATCCTTCTTTATCATCCCGTATCTGACCTTATCTTCCTCCTTGTTCAGTTGCCTGCTAAGGAGGTTCAATTCTAAGCAAAATCACAGCAGACTCAGTACGTCGCCTTGGAAAATCTCTCTTTGGATCGGAATTCACTCGTTTGTTCAATTATTTTCTGATTGCCGCAAGACACGTAGTAAGGTAGTGCGGTCATGCGGTGTCGGGTCAAATGCTTTCTTGCATTCCATGTATGCTAAAGTTACATGCCTTTGCTCGTGTATAGTTTGGCTGATTATGATAGCGTCAGTTGTAATTTGCTCTTCGCATCCTAGGATTCCTTCTCTGCATCCTTCTCTGATTGCGCAAACTATTTGCAATTATTTTTGCGAACAAATCGTACCTATCGCTAAGCACGTAATCGGCGAATAGTCTGATGAGTAGCTGGATCTTCATTTTTTTTTTTTTTTTTTCTTTAATAAAGTCTCCTGCAAATAATTCCTAAAATGCAATTTCGCAAATGCGAAATTTCTTATTGGTGTTGTTATTATATTTGTTATTATTATTTATTTGTATTATTATTATTTTTATTATGTTATAATATTGTTTAAATTAATTTAAGGAAATTGTTAAAAAGAATTTAAGAAATTTATCAAATTATTTAAAATGTATGGCGCGCTCTCTTCCGGCTGGAATAAAATCATCAGATTAATGTAGCAAACATTGCCAGGACATGTCTTGCAGCCACTTGAAGTGGACACGCAGAAAAATTTCTCCTTTTACACTGACACACGAACAGTTGAAAGTCAATATTTCATAAAGCTGCTATAAATTCTTGATGTTTTCCTTTTTCACTTGACATTTTTTCTGCTACGTTCTATTTATTTATATTTTACACGTCCTCTCGCCCTTCTCGCGCATAATGCTGCATAAGCGTAATACAGTAATGCTACAAAATTCTAAATGTAACTGCAGTGCATTAAAAATATCATAAATTAAAAATAAAAAATAATTGTAAGACTTTCCAAGGCATATGCTCTCTCTCTGAGAGTATATATATAAAATTAATAATAAAAGACGAAGTGAAGAACACATAAAAACAAAATTAAAAGAAAACTAAGCACCACAACAATTTCTTCTTCTTACAAAGACTTCTTAGAACATTTCAGTTATTATTATTAAAATTTTCATTTATTTTTATTATTCTACTACTTGATTCATTCATTTCACTTTAAAATGAATCAATGGGGTGTTTCTTTCACAGAAAAAGAAAAAAAAAAAAATATGGGAAAAAAATCCCATTTACTGCCACAACCACTGCATCTTCATTTCTCTTGTATATTTCAGCATACAGTACAACCGTGCAGTAGTTTTTAATAGTAACTGGCTTCCTTAGGATCTTTCGTCTCCTTTTTTTCCGTATTATACAAATTTCATCATAATTATATACTTTCTGATGACGTTTTATAAATAAAATTTCATGCAGTCGCACTCAATGCTTAGATGACGTGAATTTATATGAAATCAAAAGAAAAAAAAATAATAATTTTAAAGCTTACCGCTTTTATAGCCTCTACTTTTTTTTTTTTTTTTTATCTTCATGACGAGTAATTTGTAAATTTCGTTTGTACTACCAAAAAAAAAAAAAAAATGCATTACAATACGTCTTGACTTTGCAATGAAATGAACGAACTGACGAATCAGTTCTAAGGATCTTCACGATACGGAGAAAGTATGCATGATTCCGAGTATCGAAGTAATATTCACTAACTGAGTCAAGCACGCTTTTAGTTTCGGAGTAACGCTTGAAAAATAAACCAAAAGCATATAAATAGAATTACGCTTCTATCAAGAACGTGTGCTTTAATGTCCTTGCCCGTCTAACGGTAGTTATTCGAAAGAAAACATCTGCACAGAGGATAAAATTCATTCCCATTAAGTAATAGTGTTATCATATCTGCACTAAACCCACTAATAGCGTCACTCTTCTCCAAATTTGTATACAAAAATTAAAGGTTTTCTTAAGCCTTTACATATAAAAGTAAAAATATTTCCGAAATCGCTTTCTCCCTTTTTTGTGGAAAGACTCGAAAATCGCCCAAAGAATTCATAAATTTTTGTTTGTTAAAAAAGTCCGATTTCACGACAATCGGACGAAATTCGAGAGAACCACTAGCACAGTAACTTCGTAAAAAATGACCTCGAGGAAAACTCATTTGAAGCTTTAAAGTACCGACAATGGCGCTTAAAATGCTGCCCGATATTCTGAATCGAGTGTTTATTTCCAACTTCAGTTCTTGCGATCAGATATCAAATTCTCTTATGTATGTCATGTTTTCAGCCTTAAAGCCGAAGGCACTCTTTCACCTGGTTTTTCAAAAGCTACGAATTTTAATATGTTTTTCTCTCCGCAAATTCTTACTCTTTTCAAATATTTGTCATAAAAGTATTTTCTTAAATAATATTTTTTTGAAAAAAAAAAAAAAAAATCCTATTGCATATATACATATATCTTCTTAATATATGCGATTCTAGGTAAGCGGGTAACGAAAAGCGAATTGCTTATGAGACTTTCTGTGAATATTTAAAATTCAATTAATTTTTATTGATATTAAGAATTTTCATTTACTTCTTTTTATTCACTTTTTTATAATGAATTGTTTATCTATTTTTATCGGTTCTCATTTGTATTCGATACGATACAATCCTATCCTATTTCATACTCTTTGAATCTTCCTTTAGTATTAGTAAAAATAATACAAAATATTTAGCACAAAAATATACTTGAAACATTTATTTATGAAAGTGTATCAATCATAACTTTTTTATTTACTTACGGGTTTTCGTTTTTTCTTTTTTTTTTTTTCCTAGACTTTAGTCCATAAAATAGACTTTTTTTTTATGAATTATTTTCCTTTTGTGTTTTTTCTTTTTCATTTTAAAAGTCGTAACTTGGTAATAATGTATTTAACTTTTTTTTTTTTTTTTTTTTTTTTTTTTTTTTTTTTAAGTAATCAAACTACAATTTCAGGTTTGTAGTGTGTGTATATTGTAGGCATATATACAAGTATATATGTATGAATATTGTTGATATATAGAAATAGATTTTTCGATAGAATTTTCTTAATCATTTCTAAAATTACATGTATATCGTTTCACCTAAAATTGAAGAAGAATTGAATGCGCTTTTTCGGGTGAAAGAAAACGTTTAACTTTTTTAATTCTATATAATTCTCTAAGTATCTTATGTAATAGAAATATTCTGGTAATGACTTATACAGTATTCCATTTATTATGGCTTTGTAAGTTTTTCGTATCGTAATCGTAAAAACGATCAGTAGAAAATAGTTAAAAGCTGACCTTATTTTCCCAACGCTACCGTGCACGGAAGTAATTGAATAAATGTCGACCAGCAAGAAAGCATAATTGAAACAATTTTCATAACGATTCTAGTTTCTATCACACAATGACAAAATGTAATACTTTTCATATGTATACTGCATAAGGAACCACTAACCATGTCCTTTACTTTAATTACTTTAACGGAATCAAAAGTGATGCATTTAAACGTATACTTCTGGCACGATTTTATCAAAAAGGAAGACAGGATGTAAGATAAACGAAAATTTTGTCAATCAGACTCTCGGTATACGAAAATAAACTTAAATTACACCAATCGGAGAAGCAGGGTTTTTGCATATCTCTCACGCAAATCCCCATTTTATACATGTAAGCCTGGCAGTGACCTGACAAACTACTATTAACCTAATTCAAGGTCTCTCATATTCGAGTGCAGAAAAGTGTAGAGGTATTCACATAACCTCGTAGCTGGAGTCGCACAATATATATATATATATATATATAGTTCTATATATATATATAGAACCTATATATATATATATATATATAGGTTCTCCCTGTGTTGAGTTATTATAGTTTAAAGAGATATTCTGGAGCGATCTTTTTCGCATTTAGTCTTCAAGGTCCTCAGTGGTTCCCACGCAATCTCATGCTAATTCCTTCGTCTTGCAACTCCCTAGGCCTTAAAAAATCTTCCTAGCCCTTCGGGTAAGAGTAAGCGAATATTAGAGAAAATATTATCAGCAACAACTCATTGTTATAATTTGTATATAAGTAAATTATATTTTAGCTCTTTTAGAGAAACGTATGAAATTTTAAAAAGAAAATTGCCAGCATTATGTTTTGAGCCTGGTATGTGAAACAAGAAAAAAAAAAAATTGCACATCTGTCCGTATAAAAGAGACAAAAAAAAAAGTACACAAAGATATATTTAAGTGCATAGCTAGTTGCGAAATGAAGGCGATGCACTTCATTATAATTAAAAACTGTTTTTTTTTTTTGCGCTGACTTTGCAAAACAAACACACTTAACCAACAACAACCAACAACCAACGCAAAATTTTGGAAACATTTTCACCGCATTCGTCTGTCTGTTGATAGCACAAAACTTTTCGAGAGAGAGGAGTTATCTCTAACAAAATGCCATAGGTTCCGATTCAATTATTATAGTCCTTCTAAACGAGTGCCGCAACCAGCTCACACTTCCTGTGGATCAACATGAATTTGCTTCTCAAAGGAGCATAAATAGATTCAGAATAGCAACAATAATAATAATAATAATAATAATAATAATAATAATAATAATAATATTAATAACAGTACGAGTAATAAATAATACGTGAACGGAAAAATGCCAGAATGCCAGGATGATGGGTCCCTTTCCTTTCCTTTTCTTATTTGATTGATAGTGTTTCTCTTTTAGAAAATAGAAATGTTTAATTGAATTTCCTGCAATGAACCTGAAATACTACATAAACATAATATAATATAATCGTCTTAACTTATCATTCCATTTCTGTATAATGCAATACACGATTACATGCATTCGTAAAACATTCTCTTCTTTTATGACTTTATTTCAATATTTATACATTATTTTCCTTTCCTCATTTCACTTATGATTACTTTGATAAAGTAAGGGATGTAGTTCTCTAGATTTAGATATAGTATATCAAGATACAGTAGTTTTCACTTAACGACAAGTTCATATTTACAGGGCTCTAAGTATATATATATATAACGTTTAATTCATTGATTGGTTAACAAGTGCTTTGAAATTCGCTTAAATGACTTGTTTTTTTTTTTTTTTTTTTTTTTTTTTCGAAACAATCTGCTATCGATAAATTAATCGACAATTAATTATCGTGTGTTGGAAATGTTGCAAAAGGACTCACTTTCTGTTTTTTAACACCTTGCACTAGCCTATATACGATATCTGATTGCTAGAAAGAATGCGAATTCGTTCACTTAGCATAACGTAAAGTAAATATCGTAAAACATATAATTGCGTCCGAGTATTTTGTAAGACGGCTTTTGCTAATATTCGCATAATCGACGTTACTCAGGTCGGTGCGACTTAGCTGACTTGCGAATTTTTATTATCATTGAAAGACGACATGAACGAATCGCTGAATTGATTTTACAGATATTCAAACTTTGGAAACTACATTTGCTTTACTGAACGACTAAAGCCGACCCGGTTGTGATCACGATTTTTAAATATTGCAAACTTTGCAAACATATATAGCGAATCTATATCCTTTGTGATGGCTATGAAATTGAGAACGATTTGCAAATAATTAAATCGAAAATGTAAAAGCTGCAGTGAATAGTAATTTTAAAATAGTCACCTCAACCGAGGAAAACTAATCGTTATTCTTAATGATGAACGTGTGCAAACCGCTTGAAGGTGATTATGTAAATTACCGTCAACTCGAAATCCCACAAGCCCTATTAATGCCGGATTGTCAGTCATGTGAATGCACTTATGCGTAATAATCGCACGGGTAATAGTTAAGTGAAGAGTACTACGCTTACAGTACAGTAACGTAACTAAACTAAATTTAAGATTTATTCATTAAATTTAATGATTTACTTATAGAAAACAAAAACAAAATTTAATAAACTTTTAATTTTCATTCCATTTACATTCATATGAACCTATTTATTACACACATAGCTTAGTTACACATACATATGATATTATATAATTTTGCTCTTTAAAATGCAAATCTCCCGTGTGAACTATTAAGCTTCCAGCTTTAGTTTTGATAAAATAAAGCAATTGAAATTAATTTTTTCTCTCTCTGTCTTTAGCTCTATCTTCATTTGCTCAAAAGTACAAAATAGAAAAATAATTAATTGCTCAGTAGCAACAGCAGCAATTGTAGTCTTCCATCCTTAAGAGTATAAAATGAAAATGAAAAAAATAAAAAATAAACAAAAAAAAGAAAAACAATTTAGAAATACTAACGTAGCTTATTATAGTATGTTTGGTCACAGTTGAAGTTAGTAAATAGTAATAAAGAGAAAAAAAAAGTTTGTATAAAAGTTCTTTCCCGCATACAATTCGTATGTGTGTATGTAAATGTATAGAGATTGTCGTAATTAAAGGTACAAATTTGTATATTTTCTTCGTATTTATCTGTCTCTCTCTTTCTCTCTGACTCTATCTTTCTTTCTATCTCTCTCTCTCTCTCTTTATCTCTCTTTCTATCTATCTCTATCTATCTATCTATCTATCTATTTCTCTCTATCTCTCTCTCTCTCTCTCTCTCTCTCTCTTGCTCTCTCTCTCTCTCTTGCTCTCTCTCTTGCTCTCTCTCTCTCTCTTGCTCTCTCTCTTGCTCTCTTGCTCTCGCTCTCTACTTGTATAAACATCTTGATCTAAAAATACATTTTTTTTATTCCTGTTTATATTTTTAATCTTTTATCTAACGCTACTATTGAGCCGGCCTTTTGATAATAAAGATAAAACAAAAGAAAAAAAAAAAACAAATAAAAATTATAATTTTTCTCTTACTCAAATATAAAATATAAACATTTAATTGCATACGTAACATAACAATAACAGCAAACATACATTTTAAGAGTACTACGTGTTTTTGGATAAATGTATACGAAGGAGAAAATCTTAATTATAACAGGAATCAGTCACAGTCGTTTAGGAATTATATCAAGTATTGCTTTAAATCTCTTTTATGCAATTTATATTGATTTTTAAATTAAAAACACAAACATACACATATACACACATATTATTCTATATATATATACGCCTAACTGTAATATCATAGACATTCAATTCAATCTATATATTATGTTGTGATTTCACGAAATACTAAGCCATTACCTGATGCATTCTTAATCCTAATTTAGTTCTATTTTATAAGTACATGACTCAAATGTGTTATTTCACATCATTTGCTTCTTCTTCTTCTTCTTCTTGAACTTTTTTGCCCCAGACGCGTTAACTATAGTTAACGGTCAAACTTTCACTTTCGTACAAGATATTTATCTCAGCGACTAAGATGGAAATTAATTTTAATTATCTGCCTTGAAGAAATCGTAACAAAGAAAACAAAAAAAAATTTTTTTTTTTTTTCTAAAAACCATAAATGTGTACGAAATAAATTTTTTATTCCGTTTGCAGCATTTTTTCTGCCGATGAAGGTATCAACGTCTCTACGAGATCGCTAATAGCAATCGGTCAGTCCTCAAGGTAGCAAAACGAAGATGAAAACCAGAAGTTCGGCCTAACTCTGTTCCCTTACGTATTACTGTTTGTTTGATCATTTGTTTATTATAATCATTTATAATTAACAGTTTGCCGTATTCGGGTGTGGGTCTGGTTTTAGAAGCAGAGCAATATATTCGATCATGATGGGTATAATCGACCGATTATCTCGTTGCATTTCTTTGATTCTTGTTTTGATTCTAACGAAACGGACTCCAACTTTTATCTTTTCAATTTTTTTTTTTTTTTCTTGTAAATGAAAAATCTTCTGCTAAAAAATATCCTTTCGAGCAGGTCGATTGAACAGCGTTCCTAGTGGCATTGCAACACAGCCGCAAAAGCTAAGATAAGAAATTGAAATTTCTCAGTCGATTTAGAGAACAAAGTTAAACAATGTGCACGATCCACGCCCACAAACAATCTTGCGTTATATGAAAAACTGAAACGACCTACGAAACAATGAGCGAACGTTTTCCGTATTCGTTAAGTGATCTTCGAGAAATTGAAACCCGCACGCATATACAGCGATCGAGAAGTTCGATCTAAAAATGTACACAATCGATCACAAAGTCCAGAATTGACTTCCCATGCAAAGCTCGCTTCGCGTTTATTGTGTCACCTGCACCTTCTGCTATTAACTGTGTAAACAATACAAAGCAATTAAGATAATCAAAGACAAAGAAAGAGGTTTTCATTTGTATTTCCTGTCACACACACACAATTGCTTTACAAACAAATATTCTTTTATAGGCAAACATGTATTGCGAGCATACGCTATATTTGTTACATTTACTGCAAATGTGACGTAAGAGATGCAAGACTTCTCTTTCTGCCTTTCTGCCGAATCGAATTTGTGGTCGTTTGCTTCGCTTAGGACTGCGTTCCTTTCTTCCCGTTAGCGGTCTTTAGCAGTTTCGCTTCTTCATCGCATTCACTGCATGCCTCGTCCAACTGGAACTAAAGTTGTTTTCTGATTATCTGCCCATTAGGTATCCATTCGTTAGTTACTGCCATGTCCGAATTACAAAGAAATACTCACATGGGCCATCTGATGCCGTCCGTTTTTCCATCGCATTTGCGAGCCATTCCCTCAACCGCATCTACTGTAAAAAGATACGCGAGAACAAGGTCCATAATTGATTTTCAACGACAAGCAACGTTTACGAATTTAATTTTAAACCTAAGAAGTAATCCTTTGTATTTGCTGCCTTGCTTTTGTGAAACGTCAAAGTATTTGCCCAGATTGTTCCAAGAAAACTGGACCTGGCAAATTTGCGCATTTTCCTTGGAATTGTCCCGGTTTTAAATTTAATCGATTTTCGATAAGTGGTGTGTGGCGAAAAAACCATAATCATTGTTTCATTATCATAACAATAACGAACAAATTGTGTCAGGAATAATCAATCGTACGGTAAAAATGAAAATCCAGAGTAATTTTCGATTTTTTTGTTGCAGTTATATACAAAAGTCGACCGAGAAGTTTTCAATCTCAATAAGAGAAAAAGAATTTTTCTTTTTTCCTTTTTTTTGCAAATTTTAAAAATCATAAAGAATTTGTGAAATTTTATACCATTTTATGAGCATTAGCTAAAACTTGAACTTGAGCGCGTACACGCTCTGCCCATTCTTCTCGGTTCTACTGCCAAATGCAACGACAACACCTTACTATAATTGTCGTTTTCTTTGTTGCGTTAATTTCTTCAATTATGTTCAATATTTCAATTTTTTTGTAAAATTCATTCTTATTCTACGTCGTCTTCATCTTGTCGTTGCTCGTCGCCAATAGCCAGTTATTGCTAAGCGAAAATTTTAATTCATTTAACTTTAATTTGACTAACATACGATTTACATTTAATTTAAAAAACTTAAGTTTTTACACGTTTTTTATATCGTGGTAAGGTCCTTACGCCACCAGCACCACCAACACCACCAACACCGTCAATACCATTAACACCACGAAGCCCATCCATCCGACTAGCTACATAAAATATGTTAGTCAGTATATAATTATCTAATAGGTATCTGAAATCGTATTTGACATGAATGTAATTATGATTAAGTATTTATTTAAGAGAGAAGCTCAGGAAGAACTGCACACGTACGCTACTTACAGTTGCCACTTCTATAAGTACTTAACAATATGTCTGTCTATATGTATTTATATTCTAAGTAAATGAATGTGCGAACCAGAGAATTCCATTGTATGTGCGTATGTATGTATGTATGTATGTATGTATGTATGTATGTATATATGTGTGATGGGAACTGTCATAAATATTTATACAGGTACTTAAAGTTTTTTTTTCCTAAAGTACTTTAACATTAAGTATACTATTTATTTATTTCTTATATATATATATATATATATATATATATATGTCTAGATCTATATATACATATCTAGATCTCAACATATATACATACAACAATATACAACAATATATATATATATATATATATATATATATATATATAT
>KK502452.1:773044-793030 GCA_000688735.1 Glossina austeni
AAATAAACAAAACTAAAAACAAATATATAATAATAATTTAAAAACAATCAACCTGCAAACAACAACTCTACTAATAACACTTTTTTCAATCGACACAAAACAAAATTAATAAATAAATAAATTTCTTTATAATATATCAACAACAAAAACCATACACACTTCCCTTTTTTACCCTTGCTCTACTATCATACGCAAACAGCAACAAGAACAGGATCCTACAAATTTGTATATTGCAAATTTGCCACCAAACTTCAAAGAAACAGACCTGGAAGCGATGCTCTCCAAATACGGACAAGTAGTATCTACCAGAATACTTAGAGATGCTCAGATGAATTCTAAAGGTACTTATTGTAGTCGTTGTTGTTTTCTTCCTTTTTTTTGCTTTATAAATATGAGAAGAAGTAATTGTAAGCGAGTTCTTTGCATTTTGCGACAGGTGTGGGATTTGCTCGCATGGAGAGTCGCGAGAAATGTGAACAAATTATACAAATGTTCAACAACACTACAATACCGGGTGCCAAAGATCCATTATTGGTAAAATTTGCCGATGGCGGGCCAAAGAAGAAGAATCTTTTCAAGGCACCCGACCAAGGCGGTCGAACGTGGCGTGACGTTTCAGCTGAAGGTATACCGGTTGCCTATGATCCTTCGGCTATGCAACAGAATGGAGTTGGCGTTAATGTTGGTACACCAATCGGTGTACCGTATTCACGCTTCGGTGCTCCCCAAGTTAGCGGCTATCCAATGGCTGGCTCACAATGGATACCCGGTTATATGATGACACAACCTATCACGCAAATGGATGATCAGGTAAATCGGATTCATTTGAAAAATTTTTTAAAATTTTCAGAATAACAATAAATCACAATACGGATGGACTTACATTGAAATTACATTGAACTGCAACATCTAACGATCTATTATGAATCCAATATAATTATCTAGTCAAAAAAAAAAAAAAAATGCTTTTGTTATTAATTCAGCTCACTCTTATGCATTATATAATAACGCTTTGACTAGGTAAAGCTATCTCTTTGAATGGACTCATTATTTTGAAGAGCATATGATAGAGTGACTAGACTTAACCCCGCGGTGCGTGACAGTACACGAAGTGGGAAAACTCGCACTCAACGGCCGACTGCCAGATGGAGACACGTGCGTACATAAACGTGGTGAGATTAAGGGCCGGCTAAAATCTCCGCAACGCAACTCCCCGCCGAGCAAACAAACAAACAAACTGTTCTCAAGTCCTCGCGTCTAAGTACATCCACCATGAAATTTAGGCAATTAGACCGAAGCTGAAAGATAGCCTCGGGTGCTCCTGGCACTCGTACCACCAGGAATAAGACGAACAGAAGGACAGTTAGGCAAAAAGAAAGAAAATCATGCTGGTGTTCTGCTTATTGTCTTCAATGTAATCGCAGCAATAAACCTATTCGGGCCTACATGATTCTACATAGTATTATATATTTTACGGGTCGTATAAGTAATTAATAATAAAAGGTTTTCTAAATGTCAAATTTTCAATTTTTATTCTACTGTAAGGGGAACCGTAGCAAAATCTATTGAGGAATATTTAAAGGTTAAAATTGCGACAAATTACAGACGCGACATTAGAGCTAATCCGCGATGTGCACCCGAACAAAGATTGCATAGGGTTTTAGAAAGAAAAAACCAGGAAAGTTTGATTACCATTGTTCTGCTCGTGTATTCGTCATTTATTCAATATTCCAAACCGAGTATTTACAATACCCGGACCATGTTAAACCATGCTTGATCCTGTTCGTCGGTATCGTTATGTACATGCGATTGCATTTATTGCATTAAGTCATACCTACGCAGTGAACTTTGTGGACTTAACACTTAGAGCTAACAACGCTTCGTTTTGAATCCAATAATGACTTTATTATATAACGTTTTTTTTTTTTTTTATTTTATTAGTCATTTTTATTTATTGACTAACTGACATTTACAAATATAATAATATTGCACTCACATTGTTGCAGAGAATCGTATAATTAACGTTGTCATGAATACATTACTGTTGATATCATCAATTGTAATGTAAATGTGTGTATGTACTGTGTATGTAAATGTGCACGAGCGTATATGTACGCGAATACATATGACATTTAGTTTGCTTTACATACTTTAAAACCCGAAATATATTAATCAACTTGAATTATATACTTTTTGTAAGAATATATATCAATATCAATATGTGCGGCCAGATCACTTTGTTTTTGTCTGGTTTACTTCCTTTTTTTTTTTAAATTATTTTTGTATTGCGCTTTTCAGTATATGCCAATGGCTGCGGCACCACAATTGGGTGTTGCCTCCTATAAACCAGATGCTATCAGTCAGGTTCAACCACGCGGTATATCAATGATGGTTAGCGGCGATACAGCGGTACCATACGGAGCAATGATGCCACAATTAACCACATTGCAAGTTGGCAACTCGGTAAGTACTAAAATTGCAATACACACATACGTAACACGTACTCATACAAGATTCGTAGATATATGCGCATACATACAAAATGTAATGGTCATTATACATATATATATATATGTGTATACACAGATGCATATGTATGCATATGCGTGTGTATTTTTTCGTATTGCAGCATAAAAGAGATTAATTCGCTTAATTACAAAAAAGAAGCAAAAAAATCTTATTAATATGGGTTTTTAATAAAGTCTTCATATTCCTTCTCTCATCGTCCCGGCATCAATCATCCAATTGTTTTATTGATGTACCGTCAAACACGTGTCATTTTGTATAGATGTATATGAAGTGTTACGTAGATGTTAGTGAATAAAAGACTTTAGAGATTATTTTTTTAAACGCATTTCTTTTCCCCTCATTTCATTTAACTTTCATTTGATTTCAATTAAACCTTAAAATACCACTCTCGATCTGTTTGACTTACTCTCTCTCTCTCTCTCTCTCTCTCTCTTTTCTCTCTTTCTTCCACTCTTTCTCACACACACACACACACACACGCACACACAAACACACTCACTCACACACTCACACACTCACTCACTCACCGCCTCATTGTCTGACTATCTTTCTTCTACTCTCTCTCTCTCTCTCTCTCTCTCTCTCTCTCTCTCTCATAACTCCTCAACTTTCTTCTTTATGATATTTTTTTTGTTGTTGTACAATTTATTTGATTTTTTGTTTTTTTATTTTTTTGTTTTTTTTAGAATTTCTCTCCATCATTACAGTATATTAGTCCAACTTATCCATATTATGCACCACCAACAACAATTATTCCAACAATGCCAATAACAGATTCTGAACAGGCTAGCACAGCTGCATCACCCGATGAGGCATATACGCAGTATCCGCATCCAGCTGCCCCTAAATAGGTATTCGCGAGGTGAGTGCGAGTGTCTACCTCTCTCTCTCTCTCTCTCTTTCTATCTTTTTTTTTTCTTTATCTCTCTCTCTCTCTCTCTCTCTCTCTCTCTCTCTCTCTGTTTCTCTGTGTGTGTATGTGTGCCTACAATTCAAATTCTTTCTTCTCTATCTTTCTCACACAATCTCACTTTATATCACACATTTTAAGATTACATTTACTGGTATGCGTGAGTTTGTGTGTGCGTATGCGAGCGACCGAGCGAGCTTATCTATGTATTGTTGAACTTTTGATTTCCTCTTTATTTGTTTACCATGTTTGCAAGCATTTAGAGAAACGCAATCAAAAATTTTTTTATCTTAAAAATCGAAATCATTCGTTGCGCTATACATTAGTAAAGAAACGCTCACGTTTTCGTAGAAAATGGAAAAGAAACAAAAATATAAAAACACAAGAAAAGCGGAAGAGAAGCCGGTGTGCATGCTATCATTCTCATTTACATTAAAATATTGTTTTCCTTTTATTTGTTTATTTCCGTTTCTCATTTTCTTTCACCATTTCCATAATTTAAAATAATTTAGTATAAAAACAAACAAAAAAAAAAACAAAAAAATAAATAAATAACTAACACAAGAATAGGACATTTTGTTAATACAACAACCAACTGCTTACTGTTATATATCGTCATCTACTCGTGCTGCTTGTCTGCCTGCTTTGCTTGCCTGTTTGCTTAATCTGCCCATCACGTTTTATTGTTTATTTGTTTATTTCTGTTCTTCTTCTTCATAATCAATATTATTCATCCATCCAAAAGATGATTTCATATTGGAATAACCAAAATTTTTCATTTGTTCGTCATTAGCTCCTTTTTTTACTTTTGAAATTTAAATAAGCGATTATTTCCTTAACAGATTTTCTCAATTATCCATTAAACGCTAGATATTTGTAGCAGATACCCTTCAGTTCAATTAATTTATTTATTAAGTTTCTATTCTATTCGATTCTAAGTTCATTTATTAAGATTTGTCCGTACGTTTGTCCGTTTATCTTTAGTGCTTTTAAGGCTGTAAGAAAAACAGTAGAGAGCTAGAAATTATGTTCGCAAAATCACTCTTGTTTGTTCCCTTCTTGACGGGTTTGAAAATCTCTTTTGAAAAATGTTAAATTCCTCTCAAACGTAGGTATATAACAACAATCTCCACAATAAATAATATAATTAATATTTTAATTAAAAACTTAACAACGAATTGTATTCTCTTGCTTCTATCAGAGCCAAAGAAAGAAATAAAAAAAATTGTTGTGAACTGTGGGCCGTTCATCTGTTTGCTTGAAGTATCGAAAGTACAAAATAAACCCCCTAAGGGGGTCTGCACTTTTTACATATATACATACACGTAATTAATTAATTAATAGCATCCAAGGCTATGTGCACTATGTTCTCTAGAAGGCAGACTAGAGATCCAGTAAATTTTACACGTTGTTGAACATCCTTGGACTGTATATCTTGCTAATCAGCTCGGAAATCTTTATCGCTTTATCTGAACTCACTACCCATCAATGCTCGAAACTGAGAATTACGCTTGCGGTAAGACGCTTACAATTAGATCGGGGCTCCCTTAATAGATAATCCTCGTTGTTATTATTCATCGCAACAGTTGCGAAATATTCGTAAACCATAGAAGTACGCATCGGCGATCACATACGTGGTCGGCGTGAATAGCAGAACCCATCTAGACGTGTGACTATCTTGCGAAATATCCCACAATGATAACGGAAGGCAAGGAAGAAATAAGCTTTGATGTCAAAATTATCTCTTATTACTCCCCTCGTCAGATTAGGTTCAACAGAAAAGAAAATCAGTTGATTGTCGGCATTCACGACTATTCACGACTGTCGAATAAACGATCATTTGTTCTTTCTTTTTCCAACTACAGTCTCAAAAGCTTTAAGCTTTAATTTGTTTCATAAAAGATTTCTTAACACCATCTTCGGCTCTATTTGAAGAGCAAGCTCTGATGTCCAGACGGGAGATCTACGATATACCAAATATTGTTATACTAGTTATTTTTGAACGAATGCTTAATCGTTATATGTTATTATCGAATGCCGTACGAAAGCTCGATTCAGTTCAATCAAAGTCGAAGATAATTCCTTTCTCCCTTTTACTTGCACTTATGTACGAATGCAAAGCTCTTCCATATTGATCACTTAATTTTATTTGCAATTTGCATTTTCTTGTTATTTTATTGTTTGTTTCTACACATGCTTTATATATAAAATGTGGCCAATGATGAAATGATTTCAAAATATATATATATATATATATTTTTTTTTTTAATTCGAAGCCTTTTATAGAAAAGTTTCTATATTCATAATTCTTGATATATGATAATTTTCAATTACATTTAATTAAAATATTTCAGATGTAATTTTCTAATACCGCAGTTGACGTTCTAAGCAAAGTAATAAAAAGAAAGAAACGAAAATAGAAAATCAACACATTCTCTCTCTCAACTGCTGCTTGCTTTATACTTGGATTTATGAAAACAAAAACAAAAAACGACTGGACAACAAAAACAAATGAAAAAAAAAAAAAAACAACAACAACAAGAACAACAACAAAAGCAAAATAAGAACAATAAAATCAAGTAAACATTAAATTTATAAGTAAATTAATGATAAATTAAAGACAAAACTGATAATAATAAAAACAAAGAAAAATAAATAAATAAAAGTTTCTTTCGCAACCCAATCAACAGACGAACAAAAGCGCTGAAAGTAAAGCAACAACACAACAACAACAACAACGACGACAAAAATGAAAAATAAATATTAACCAGTAAAGTATTCGCAAATAGAAACCGAGAACAACAACAACAACAACAACAACAACAACAGCAACAACTAATACTACTACAATCTAATAAGATGATGATGTTATTTTGTCAAAAAGAAAAGAACAAGAATAAGATGAAGAAGAAGAAGAAATATAGTAAAGCAGAAGACTTACAAATGAAAAAATGAAAAAACAAACAAAGATATTTATTATAAACGAAAAATGAACATTTTGCCAAAAAAGAAAAAAAAAAAAAAAAACGATGAAGAATAGCAAAGAAAAAAACAGAAAATTGTAATCAAAGCAAAACATAAAAGAATACATATATCAAAGAAGAAACTAATCATGATGACTTCAGTAGCTGAACAGACTGCAGATGAATAGAAAAATCAGCTTTGAAAACGAAAAGGATAACAAAATGAGAGACAAGGGGTGACAAAACGAGGTTAGAGTTACTAAAGACGAGAAGATTTTTCAAAAAAAAGAAAAATTTAAAAAAACATTAAAAAAAAATTTAAAAAAGAAAATTGAAATTTAACGAGGAAAAAAAAAGGAAATATTTTGAAAAGAGTATACAACAAAGCTTAGGGAGGAACTAAGAAGTAAAAGATTTTTTATTTGCTTTTTACTCTAAAAAAATGAAATTGTTTTTATTTTTTTTTTTTTTTTATTATAATTTATAATAATAGAAGCGAAATTATTTTTCATTTTATAAATGAGAGTATTTAATATAAACAATTTATTAGAAATATTTTGACAAAGAAAAAAAAAACAAAAACATGGGAAAAAATTTTATTTAATTTTGTATACCCACCATCACAGCCGCGGAATGCAAAAGTATCGCCAAAGAATAGTCATCACTATCACTATCTATAATCTTGAATCGATTTTCATATCGTTTCGATTAAGTTTCATTCTCACACTAATTTTTTCCAACTTGGAGCAAGTCGGTCGGAATTTGTTTATTTATTCATTTTTTTTTTTTTTTTTTTTTTTTTTTTCATTGAAAATTTTAGACATTAACCAAGTTAACTGAAATTGTTTTTTCGAAATCTATTCATAAACAACTTTACACGGATCTTTTTCATTGAACATTCTCTCTGCGTAAATACATACTTGAGTGTTTTGTGTATATATATATATATACATGTGTGTGTGTGTGGGGTGTGTAACTTAAAGAGTCATGTCCCATAGTGACTCATTTAACTTGACTAATAAATTACAAATCACTTCTGATGTGATATATCGGAAGTAAAAGCTGATAAAAAGGAAAGAAAATCAACCAAAAATCGATCATCATCGTGTAAAAAAATCGTGTAAAATAAAATCAGAGTAATAGGAGAGAAGCGGATAGAAAAAAGAATGAGCTCTTGTTAAAAACGCTTCAAAGCTATCTTGCTTTGCCCGATTTCAATTTTTAAACGTAAAGGCACTACACACACAAATACGGACGCATTTCACCCATTATTCAATTTATGAAAGCACTCTTTTATACGAATGCCTCGAGCCAACTGATCTAATGGCACGCATCTGAATGTCGTCTGTTGACCATTAGAAAAGAACAATTCAAGAATTCCAACTTCATTCTCTTCTCTCTCGTGTTGAAATCAATCTTAAAAAATATAAAGGCAATAAACAAACATCCATAACAAAAATAATCAATGATCGGCAAAATGTAAAAGTCCGAGCTTATCGATTTCACTTTTTCATCACATCAGCGATTCATGACTTTTTCATCGATTCTTCAACGTTATATAGTTTTTCATCTGATTGGCATTGATTGCAAGCCTCGTAACCTTTCTTGTACGAACTGCGCAAAAAAGAAAAAAAAAAAAGAAATATATGTAAAGCATATGCCTATTAAACTGTAGCGTGTCATTCGATTCCTATAAAATGCCCTCTAATGCTCTTCAATTTCCATATAAATTTCCATGTGTGGGCGGGATCCTTCAAATTTTGCCTTTAGACGCTCGATGTCGAACGATCGTGGGGGATGGAAGCATGTTCAAAACTCTCGATACCCTTGAGTATCGGCTGCGTAGTATTCATGTATAGGTACATCCACGGCAAGTGTTCTACAGAGGGAAAAGAGATTTGTTCACACTTCAGTCCTTCAACAGGATTACAATGCTTTCTCAAGGCGTTCCCTCCCATCCGTCCGTTACGCAACGACACACTACCACGACTCGTGATTACTTAGTCACACTGCACGCCTTTCGAACAGGGCTCTCATCGGGCCTACGCTGTATACGCGATATAGAGGCCATCCCCTGAGTGGCCAATATCTGTTCGATTTCATTCCACAATTATTTATTAAGAAGCCGTTGAAAAATTGTTTTGAACCACAATGAAATAGTAGCGATCGATCGATTTATCCTATAAATAAATTAAAAATATTGTACATATTTTTCTTAAGCAAAAGGTTTGTGGTGGGTATCCAAGGATCGCTTCAAAGCGAATATAATTTTTTAACTTGTTTTCGTTTTATATACAAACTGTTTATTTATTTCTTTATTTATGGTATGTTTTTCATTTGTTTTGTTATTAATTTCGCTAATATATTCAATTTCCAAAAAAAAAAAAAAAAAAAAAACCCAATTTTTTTTTTGTTTTTTTTTTTTTTTTTTTCTTTCGCAATCAAATTTATTGTGAAAATACGTGAAGAAAGTAAAAACATTTTATAATATTTACATTTTCTGAAAACCATGCAATAAATCGAAAAAGGGAAGAAACAAACAACTTAAGGAAGGAAAACTTAAGGGAAAATAAATAAGAAAAAAAAAAAAAAAACAAACAAGGAAAATAAAAATTTAATAAAACAAAGAAAAGATGTAGATTTTTTATAAAAGCAGCAAAGTAGAATTTTTTAGAGGAAATAGTAAAAAAAAAAAAATAAATAAATAAATAAATAAAAAGAAAAGAAAAACCAAAAGCGAAAACAAAGCAAAGTGTAGTCATATTTAGAAAAGAAAAGTTTTTTTTGTGTTGGTATAGGGAAACAGACAGAAGAGTCAGACAGGAACACGATGCGTAACAAAAACAAAAAGCAATGAAATGCAAAGAAATATTATAAATAATTTAAACTCAAGTGTGTTTATTAAACAACGTGGTAGGAAAGGAGGTAACAAAAAAAAAAAAATAAAAATTTTAAAAACCAAAAGAGAGAAAACATAAAATCATAACATTTTGGTTGTTTTTTTTTTTTTCTTTATTCTCTCCCTTTTTTTGACAATCCATAAATACAATCGAAATCACTCGAACTAATTGCGATGTTAATGGGCGTGAGAAATTAGCTTTTTTTCTTGTTTTTTTTTTTTTTTCAAATTGTGTTAAATTAATTAATTATAATTGATTAATTAAAATTGACCAATTACAATTAATCAATTAATTATGATTAATTAATTAATATCCAATAATTATGAATAATTGATGAACTAAAAAAAAAAAAAAAACAACAAAAAGCAAAAGCGGATATTAATTTAAAAACCGAGCTCGAACTCGACTAATCCAAATTAAATTACAAATTGCTTAAAATTAATAAATAAGTTAATTAATTTTTTTTTTTTTTTTTTGTATAACTTTTCATTTAATCAAATTTTGCAAAACAATTCGTGTAATTAGTTGCTTATAGTTAGATTTATATTTAATCTTGTTTTTTGTTTTTTTTTCCTTTTTTAACTTAAAGAAAAATTTAAGGTTTTCCTTGTCTAAAGTCTTATCGTTTTTAAAATGACTAAGGTCAACATTTCTTGTTAGTTTCTTTTCTGTCTTTTTTTTTTTTTTTTTTTGTCTTCCGTACGTAATATTTAGTTAAGGATTCTTCTTCTATTTTGCTATTTTGATGCACTTGTAATTACCGTTATTCCCGAAAATATTAATTTAAAGTAAAATATCATGAAATTATTCTCAAATGACTCTCAAGGAAGTCAATCAGCTATCTTCTCAATCAAAGAAAAGATTAAGACAAGAAAGAAGACGACAAGTTTATAATAACAGGAATGTTTTAAACTCGACTTGCATAAAATTCACAGATTACGGCTGCGCTGGACCTATCTCTCCAATTTTCGCAATATCGCTGCTAAATACACAACGCGTCCTCTTCATGATTCTTTACGGGATTTTAAATTTAAATCAATCCATGGTTCGATTTCGTCTTCTATCATCATCTTAGCTAGCTTGTTTTGTCGAGTCAGAGAGTAACGTGTAGGAGCAGAGCGATACAATTTATTAAAATCGACACTTACTTAATCAGTCAAATGCCTAGCATTTCGATCGATTACTGCTCATGCACGTAATCCTATGACTTTTATAACAGAAAACCTATAAGAACTATTCAGCATGATTTCATAAAAGAAAAAAAAAAAAAAAGGAGAAGGAGAAGGAAAGCAAGTTATTTTACTAGTGAGTGACCTTTGACCTTTTTATGACGTCTTCTAGGCTGAATCTATTGCACTTCATAACAAGTTTTCATAATTATTTGTCCTTCGAATTAAGGAAAAGTGAACTCTTTTAGCTTGAGTTAACTTCTCAAGTGAAAAAGAAAACACATGAACGCTTTACTCTCCCCTACTCACCTACTACTTTTAAATTTTTAAGCATCTTCTCGCATTGGTTTAAATTATTTTATTAAGCGGCCGGTATTCTTAAAATGAAGTCGAATTTAAAGCAATTCTTCTTATTCCCATTGATCTAAGTGTCGTCGAAAGTAGAAGAGATAAAAGTGTTTGTGCATCGTCTCGAATTTCTTGTTTTTTGTTATGGGAAAAAAAAGAAAGTAAAATAAAAGCGCAGCCTTCGTAACGGTAATTACCAGCAAGAAACAATAGTCGAATATTTCATTTGTTAAATATGTGTAAGAAAACTAAAAACAAAAGACATAACATTTTTTCTCATCTAAGTATTAAAAAAGAATTGACAAACACTTAATTCCTGAATTTTTTTTTTTTTTTGTTTGCTTTTCTTTTTCTAATTTAATTATAGTTTATTATCTACAACCAATGACTACAAGTTGTTAAATTATTGCTTCAACTGAAATAAAATAATTTTTTAGTTTAATATTTTTTTTTTTTTTTTAATATAATTTATTTTTGCTAAACTTACGGCAGATGTTCTTCAACAAAGTTAGTAAAAAATTTAATTTCATTATTGAAAAAAAAAAATAATAATAAAAAACAAATGCATAAATAAAAAGCAAACAAACAATTCAAACCATCTTCCTAATAGTTTATTTAAACTAATATATAAAAATGAAAAAAAGAGAAAAAAAAAAAACAAGTAAATAAAAAAGAGAAAACCATAAAAGCTTGTTCGATAAGCATAACGAGTGACTTTATTTTTACGTTAAACTCGACGATCGCACGTGTGGTGTGGGCATCTAAAAGAGAACATATTTTGGGGAAAAGCACTTACGAATCCCAAACCGAGGTAAACGTGTACGGTATAGCAGAAATAATAAAGTTGTCATTTAATGGTAAGAGAAAAAAATAAATAAATAATTAAAACGAATAAAAAAATATTTTAGAGAGAAACAAACAACAAAATGTAGTTTTATATGAGAAAAAAAAAAAAAAGGAAATAACTTTAGTCTATAAGAAGAAAGAAAAAAGAAAAAATAAATATATTAGTATTTAAGGTAAAAAAAAAAAAGAAAAAAAATAGTTTACAAAGAAATTTTCTTTTTTTCTATTATTTTAAATTTATACAAAGTCTTAAATATGTATTTAATTAATTACTACTAGAATATTAAAAAGAATTTGTATTTGTGATTTTTTTTTTCTTTGTTCTTCATTTCGATTTACAAGGCGAAAATTATCAGAATGAAAACAAAATAACGGCAAAAAAGAAAAAAAAAAAAAAACATTCCTGTGTCCTAGAAAAAGTAATTTGAAGATTTCGATTTATTTATTTATTTATTTATGAAAGTTTCTTCTACAAAATATATAATTAAATGATTTTTAATTAATGATTAGCTTAGACAAAACGGTAAATGTTTTGTGAAGAAATCGCCATCACTAGTCGGACTATCCTCACTAATCCGATTGGTTGGTATGCAACAATTTATGCTTTGCTGTTGTACTGGGGCGGCCAACAAGGCTTCTTTTTATTTCTTAAGTATGTAACGTTTTTAAGTCCTGACTTATCATATCACACTGTTGTTGTTTTTCTTTTTTTGATTAAAATCTAGCAAAATTACCATCGATCGTTTAAAACGTCTCTGACGTTGGTCGTCTTATCTCTTGATGCTACGTTTAATCTTGTAATGGGACGTTTCTTCGAACCGTTTAAGTGCACACAGACACAAAGCGTGGGCAGGTTCGTTGTACGCTAAACATTGTATGTTAAAATGCAAAAGTGGCTAAAGCTCGTTTTTGGCCAATTGCGACTTGACACAAGTGTGTCGTCAATGTGAAGGAATTATTTCCGAAAAAGTAGAAAGGCAAGAAATAGCCCTTGAAAGCTTCACGTGTTTTGCCCATGTGTCATGCCCATTGAGGGATATTTATTACATGTGTCATGTCAGGATTAATAAATTTTGACATATCCGTCTCTCTGCTTATGCCCACGTGATTACGATCACAAAACTTATCTTTCTTATCACTACCGTTCAGTTGAGTTGAATGCGATAATAATAACTCAGCCGAGATGTGATTTCACCCCGAATTATCGAAAAACTGACCAGGGATTAAAAATTGAATAACTTTAGCACAGTAGCACCAGCCCATAAAATGCTGCCAAGTCTTCGAAAATATAATTTAAAATATGTGCAACATTTATTGCAACAAACGTTCCATATATTATTTACACTATACTGTTACGTAAAATGGTCGCTATGATGTTACGTTCGTATTCGAATCCTTTTGAGATGAGGTTCGTACCGCTGATATGTGAGTACATTGGGGTACGTTGAAGTTGATGTAGATCCAGCTTTTCTTATTACACCAATCGATTCAGAATCACTGTTTGCATCAATTTAAGTTTGTCTGTCCCTCTGTCCATCCGTTCGTCTGTCTGTCTGTCTGTCTTGTTTTTTTTGTGTCCCGATATATTTCGGTAAAATTCGCTACACCGGCCAATGCTATTGAAAATGGTTCGGATCGGATAACTTTTTCGAGCACTTACCATATAACGCCATATTTTCAAAAATCGTTATATGAACAGCTGTAGCTTAGTATAGGAGGTTTAATAGTGACCCGCGGCTCACCTATAGTTCTTTTACTTGTTTTTAAGTTAACGTAAGTTTTATTGAAAATTCTCCTCTTAGAGGCGAATTTCTTTTGCAAATCGATTATTTACAGGTCCTTGCATTTGAATGTTTTAATCCGTCTTCTGGTTTTTTTCCTCTGTAAGATTACATTTCAAATTTCTCGACTCAATTGACTTTGCCTTCCCTTTTATAAATAAGTTACGCACACTTATTTTCATTATGACATTTTCGTATTAACCGTTTTCTCTGCGAATTGTTGTTCATCTTATTGCCAATCATCAGCTGCATGAACAACTTTACTTAATGACACTGTGGTGGTAAAGAAACATGAGTCTGTATTTGATAATTTCGCTTCTTAGAAAATCGAGTAGTTTTCATTTTCTTATCGACTGTGTGATTTTCGCTTACTTATTATCCGGTTATAGTTGGTCGTGCAGCAATTGCGTCTGCCGATTGAATATCTTTTAGCCGTTAAAATTTAAAACTTAATCAAATATAATGAAAAAGATCGTTCATCTAACAATCGCATTATCCTTTGCTACTATACATAAGTAGAAATATTTATCTTAGTTGTAGTTGGCTGGCTGGACGCTAAGACATTTTTCTCCAAACTTTTCTGGCACATACTTAACTATGTTCGCAACATGTGAAGAATTTAACCGGAAATTGGTGAGAATTTTGTTTTACTAAAAAGTTTATAAATTTTGAAAATATTTATTCCCAATCGCGAGAATCGAATTGGATTTCACAGATGAGAAACAGTATTTTGTCGCTAACTATTAACTAGAAGGCCATTAAAGCGCTAAACCGACTTGCTTAACTGTATCGTTGTATGATGTCTTTGCTAATCTGAATAGCAAAATCTTTTCATTTCATATATAGGCGCATACAACATATACACAATACGATAGATTTGTCCTTCAAGTTTACGTTAATGCTACAAAAACAAAATTTACTTCCTATAATACTGGTTTTTTTTTTTATTTTTTTATAATTGTTTTTTTTTTTTTTTTTTTTTTTTTTGTAATCATTTTTTTTAATAGTCCAACCAACCAACCAACCAACCAACCAACCAACCAACCAACCAACCAATCAACCAATCAATCAACCAACCAATCAACCAAGCATACGTTAATATTTATTACAATAATAGAATGAAAGCAAAAAGCAAAAGAGAATAAATAAAAATAAAATTTAAACTTATATAATGAACGAAGAAAGCCAAATGTCTTCCTAATTTTGACGTTCTTTAAATGTTATATAAAAAAGAAAAAAACAAAAAACAAAAAAGGAAAGTAAAACATTTTTTATATAGTTTTTAAGCTAAACTAAAAACACAAGTGAGTTAAATTACAAAAAAGAAAGCAAAAAAATAAAAAAAATTAAAAAAAAAAAAATATTCAAAAACAGAAATAAAAAAACAAATCTTAAAACAACTTTCATAAAAATTTACATGAAATAATAAAAATAAAAATGAAACAACAGCAACAAGAACAAGTATATAAACACTAGACTGATTATAAAATGTTTATAACAATAATACGAGATTACAAGAAAAAAAAAAAAAGAAAAAGACAAAGAAAAAAAATATGTAAGAAAAAAGCAAGAAAAACAATTACTAGTAACAGAGAAAAGAGATCTTTAAGAAAATATTGTGAAAACCCATTATATACTGAAACAATGCAATTTTTGCAAATACCGTTAATCAGTTCCTTTTTATTGCTTTGTTTTTTTTTTTTTTNTTTTTTTTTTTTTTTTTAAAGAAAAAATCACAAATACAAATTTGATAATAGAAAGACAAGGAGAATAACGTGCAATGATTTTTTTTTTTTTTTGTTTTTTTTTAATGATTATATTTAAATGTTTTTCTTTTTTAATGCGTATTGTTAATGTTCTTCTTTTTTTTTTTCTCCTTACACCTTACACCAAAAATGGCCAATTTTTGTGTTTATATAAACGATTTTTTTTCTTTTTTTTTTTGTGTGCAAAAGTGGCATAAGTAATAGCCGGTAAGATGGGGTAACAAGGGACACGTTGAACTTGTGTAACATTTCTACAAGAATACGTTCTTGCGTTTTGTCATTTTCTTTATCGAGCGAAAAATTACTTTATTCCCCTTTTAAGACTTTCGCTGGAATGCCCTCCTATTTCTCTCTCTCCGTCTCTCTCTTTTTTCATTTATTATAAGTTACAAATTATCGGTTGAATGCATTTTCTAAATTCGTAGTCCAGCTTCGCTCTTACCTTTTTACTCCCACTTTTCGAAATATAGAGGCACAATAGAGCTTTCCCAGCGTTTTTTATATCATTCAAAAAAAAAATACGCTTCAAGCTTCAAAGATTCGATAACGTAAACATATTCTTGATTAAGTCAATGACCAGTGGAAGTTGTTAAGCCATTGTGTCCATTTAACCACACTGTCGTCTGCATTAAAGGATTAAAAGATGACTAAGAAAAACCCAGAGGGCGTGGTAAAAAATTTAAGAAATACAAAATTTCTTTTTCCCAAAAGTTCAAAGGGCTGCACTCCACGCTGCCGCCAAATTAAGTCTCATAAGAATATCGGTTTAAAACTATATGTATAAATATCTGTGTTTCTTCCACCCAACACAATACGAGCAACTATCTAAATTCGTGTTATAATTCCAATGCATAACTCATTCCATACCTTCTCTACGTTCGGTACGTCTCCAGCATCACCTATTCAGTTTTGCTTCACTTCCTTGCATAACACTTTTCCTAGATTGAATATAGAAACCCGGCAGAACAATTCTCTTCACACACACAATCTTAATCGAAAAAGTCTTAGTTGATATTGTCCGGTGAACTATGCTTCTACTTATTCCTATTTGTTATAGCAATCGATAGCATTTACGGTATTTCAAAGGAACAATGCCAACCACTTTAGTGCATTCATGTTCAAGTTTAAGGTGAGCTTTCTTTTGATTTCCTTTTTTCTTATTACATCGTGAACTTCTTCTAACGTAACGTGTAAAAGCTTATCAGGGAATCTTGTCTCTCACACAATCAAAACCTACAATACTGATTATATAGTTAATCGTTTTTATTCAATTTCAAAGGCCGTCTTTAAATGAAAGAGTCCTAAGTAACAAAAAATCAATAAATAACATATACACATACATATATTCAACTAACTCCTTCCACTAGATGAAGTTTTCATCATTTGTTTTCTTTTTTTCTTGTTAAAGTAAACAGTGACAGCTCTGAAAGAATAAAACGATCATGTGTACGGTCTGCTTATTTCCGAATGTAGCATCGGGGCGATGAAAGCGTCGATTAGTAACGAATGTAAGGGAGGTATAAAGGAAAAAAGTCTGTTTTATGGCGACAAAATTTCTACACCGTTTCTAGAAATTGTCTGCCAACTTTCTTCAAATTAAAGTTTTTCTCTGTTTTTTATAATAAAAGTGCGCGCGTTCTTAAAATAACTTAAGCAGATACTGATCTTGTCATTAGTAACTTATTTTATAGACAAAACTGCACGATTATGGGATGGATTGGCTTAAGAGAAGGCCGCGGTTTGAATCAATGTACAGATATATAAGTCGGTGAAGTTCAATGATCGACTGAATCGACTTAAAATTTAAAATCAATCATTAATATAAACACAAATGAATTTTGCGAAGAGCTCACATATTTCTTGGCCTCATAGGAAAATGATATCGTTTCGGTTTTTCGTATTCCTTTCGAGTGGTGTTGAGTAACGATGAATACCGGATCGTCGTATCGCCTGAAAGATTTTCATTGCTTTGTTATTTTTACTATTCTTCTCCTCTTTTTTTTTTTTTTTGTTTTTTACTCAGCTTTTGTTTAAGAATACTAGGCTTTTAATTGTTAAGGGTATTGAAAAATAAATTAAATTAAAATAAAAGTAAAAGTAAAAAAAAAAAAAAAATACATTAACTCTAGCTGTAAGCTGTTAAGTGAAATTTGAATTAGTTTCTCGGAAAAAAACAAGAAAAACAAGAAAAAAAAAACAAACAATCAACAAAATCCCATGAACTGTAGTTTTTTAAGTAAAACATTTTCTAGATTTAAGTTGAATTTGAGAAAAATGAAAAAAAATAAAAACTGGATGAAAACTTAAAAAAAAAAAAAAATATAAGAAAATCTTAAATTCTTTTTAGCAAAACAACAAAACAGTTCTTGGAATAATAATAATAATAATAATAATAACGAAAATGAAAATAAAAATAATTTCTAAAGCAGCCGTTAAATATTAAGAACTATAAAAACAAAAAGAAAATATGTTTTCTTTTAATTAAGTACTAAAATTAAAAAAAAAACATTTTTTTTTCAAGTGCTAACCTATAGAAACATACACCTTGCTTGCAAAAGCAAGAAAGAAAGAAAGAAAAAGAAAGAAAGTCTTGCTTACGTTTTTGTGAAACACAGAATACAGAAATATTATAGTTATGTTTTTTATTTACACAAAGTGAATAAAAATCGTTTTATATATGTGTTTTGTTCTTTTTTTTATTTCCTTTATAATTTTTTAAGACAATTTTTTAGAAATATTTAATTTCTAAGCATTAATTTTTAAGTAGTTAATTTATTGCCTAGTTTAGCTATTGGAACAAGGATGCGTGAACATAGCGAAAAAGTAAAAAAAAAAAAAAGAAATAAAAAATAAATCAAATTATTTTCTAAGTAATTTAATATTAAAGAGAAAAGTAAATAAGATTAAAAAAAAAATAATAATAAAATAAATAAAAAAAATATCCCCTTTTTTCTAAGTTGTTGTTTTTAGTAAAATAAAATAATAAAAATAAAAATTTCAAAGATTTCAATTTAAAAATAATACTAATGGTCATTATTTACTCTTGCGGAACAGGTTTATATGTGTATGTTTATGGAGTGCTTTTTGTTCATCTTTCTTAATTTTTTTTTTTTTTTTTTTTTGCTTAAATTTCATTTTATAACGAAATACTTTTTATCTACTCACTTACTACAGTTTTCTTTCTTTTATTTAATTAATTGTGTTATAAAATTTCTTGCTCTCATAAATTACTTGAATTCGTAATCGTTTCCAAAACATTTCCAATTCCAATTCTATTGAACGATATCGTAAACAAACGCATTAAAAAAAGAAAAGCGAAAAAAAACAAAAAAGGTTTGATACCCATTCTTTGGATTAGGTTACGACCTTAAAAGCTAATCGATCGGTGGACCGATTTTCACTCCTATTGTGCCAAATTATATGTTTTATAAGATATCTATTAAAAATCGCAGGCCTTTTTTTTTTTTGAAAATTCATAATCCACAAATCTGGTCTCTCCAAAGAGACCTCACTTTTAAGAATTGCTTCCGGGTTTGATTTTGAAGCTACGCACAGAGGTTTATTCAAATCACAAATATCAACATATTATGGCTTTGCAAAGTGATAAGATAATAAATAAAATACATTTTTTTAAATTATATTTAATCTTTTCAAACAACAAAGTTTTCAAACATCGTTTGATAATAATTCCTTTTCAAAACACAAAGAGTTTCTTAAGAGAAAATCGCTCAACATCATTGAAACAGAAAATTAACGCTTATCGTGGGTGCTTTAAGGGGCTTAAGGGCAGAAACAAATCAAATCGGGCCTTCAAAGTTTTTGCTTTAATTAGAGAAAAGGTCTCGAATTTTGAAATATCTTCTACAGTAATTTACAAACGATAATCGGTCTAGTTTTGAAATCTGACACTCCCATAATTGGGGAAAAGCTTTGCGATCTATAAAGTGATGGGTATCACGAGAATATAAAAAAAAAAAAAAAAAAAAAAAACATTTCTCCCGAGACTGGCTAGCAGTTGGCTTTTTTACGATATGTTGAAATTTTATTTAAAAAAGGAAATAATTAAAAAAAAACAAAAAATGGTATCTGATGATAAAACCGATTCAAGGAGACCTCCTTAAATGGAAAGTTTCAAAAAAAAAAAAAAGGAAAAAAGCAAATCCCTTATATTTTTATATATATAAACACAATAGAAAATGGATTTAAATATAATTTTCTTTTTTCTTTATTTATTTATTTTTTTTTTTTTGTTAACTATTTCTTTTCCATTGCATATTTATTTTTAAATTTCATTTTATTTTTTTTTATTTATTTATTTATTTATTTTTTTTTTTAGAACCAAAGTATGTGGATTCCATTTAAAAGTGAATATAAAATAGAAAAAAAAAACGAAAAAAAAACCAAAAAACGTGAGAAACCTAAACTTTTTGTAACTTAAGCAAATGAGGAAATAAATATATTTTTTTGAAAATTTTTGAAACCGTAAACTAAATGTTAATAAATATGAATTCATCCATCTCTCAAAGCGACATCCAGCAAAAATCACATTGAAAAAAAGCTCATTGAATTGCGGGATGAACCCAAAATATAATGAAAGAAAAATGAAAAGAAAAGGGGCAAAAAGAATTTGCTTTATAATTAAATAAACAATAAAAGCAACTTAAGAAAATTTAGTAATAATTAGAGAAACTACATACATACATGAAAGAAAAGCAAAAAAGCAAAAATGAAAAAAATTAAAATAAAAAATAACTGAAGAAAAAATAAAACTAAA
>KK502452.1:794320-816316 GCA_000688735.1 Glossina austeni
GATAAAAAATATGAAAATTTTTCAAAAATAATAATAACAGAAGAAATAGTTTAACGATTTTGTCATAAAAACCATAAAAGAAGAAAAAAACGTGAAAAAAATATCAAAAAAAGTAAAAAAAAAATAAAAAAAAAAACAAAAACACAGAAATCATAAACAGTTCGCAATAATTAATAATAATTTTTTGTGTGAATTTAAAGCGACAACGATTCATAATATATTTCAATCAGCCACAGCCAACCGAATCGATCAAACAAACAATCATTCAACCAACAATTCATATAACATAAAATACACAAAATACGCACATACATATCCATACACACACACACATACACACACACACTAACGCACACGTACCCGTCTATATATATATATATATATATATATATATATACACTCTCTGACTCAAGTGAAAAGTTGTTGCTCAAAATCGAATCTACCCATGAAAGTATGTAAGAAATAATATGAACATGAACCAAAACAAGACGAAGTGAAAGAGAACACGAATGCAACTTTTTTTTCAGTTGCCATTATACATGCATTCTCAATCAAACATCTTCCTACCTACCTAGCTACACCAATACATACATAAAGTATCCTTAACGAATAAATAAATAAAATAAATAAATAAAATAAATGAATAAGTAAATAAATAAAAAAAAAAAATGCGCGAAAAGTTTGTGTGCAGTCAGTCAATATGAGTATTAAACAGCATACACACACACACACACATATATATATATATATATATACATACCCAAGCATATACACGCCCCCAATATACATACATACATACATACATACATACATACATACATACATACATACATACATATATGCATATATATATACACGAACACACATAGACAACATTCAGAGAAATCACTTACCATTGAGTATATATAACACACATGTATACATATTTTTGTTCCTTTCTGTTTTCTTTTATATTTATTTATTTATTTATTTTTTTCTTTATCTCCTTCTCTATTTGTCCTTCTCTTTCTCTCTGATGAATCAATAAAAACAATGATTTTTCTGTAAGAAAACAAACAAACAAACAAAAACAAACAAATTGAAGTTTCATTTAAGAAAAGTTATTTCACACGGGATGTAAGTATTTCAACTCCAACTGTTTGCATATATGCATTGTTCATGTACATGTAGATGTAGATTAGCAAGAGTAAACGTAAGCGGCTGTAAGATGATGCTTAGATGTCAGTCAGGTTTTAAACTTTCATTTAACCTCACGTGTGAAATTTACTTAACTTTCCCTTTAATTCATTTGCTTTACATTCTACGGTAAAGGATGATTCCATTTTTTACGTATTTTCTACTTCTTCTTCTTCTTCTTCTTCATTAAAATAATGAAACATGCACGAGCACGTTCAGTACCAGACACACACATTCTTAAGCAATATGAGAGCCGTAAAGCGATTTAGGCAACTTCCTTTAATCGTCGACATAAAATAATGTAAGCTAAACAAAGTTGAGGTTACGTTCAAAAGCCTACCTTGAGTTTGACTTTAATAAAAATGTATAAATAGCGTATAAACCTTTCATTGGCCTAAAGGAAATTTGATTAGGAGAGAACGATTTTAATTTTCATTAGCTCTTTGTCGGCCATAAGGCAATAGAAGTGACAGTCATTATTGCTTTTAAAGCATATAGCATATGAAGCGTTTATTTTTGAAAGTGGGGCAAGTCCGTTTTTGAAAAAAATTGAAAATAATTACAATTAGAGATAAAATTTGATGTGATTTTTTTTATCTATAAAAAATTTATAGTAACAAAAAATTCCGTTTCCTTAATTGATGAGAGATGAACGTTTTAGCTACTAACGTCCACGGTATTGTCAATACATTCGCAAGTTCACTTTTAAATTGAAATTAATTATTCTAAAATACCCCTTTGCAAGTAATCTGATTGGTTTCATTATGCTTACATACAGAGAATAAGACTTGCATACGAAAACAAGTCGAACCAAAAAAAAAAAAAAAAAACACGGTTAGGATAATGGTAGAGAGCAACACTATGAAGAAGACAAGATTGCCTATAGCCAGTAAAAAGGAAAATCATAATCAAAATAATGCAAAAAAATGATTGCAAAAAATTAGATAAAACGAGTAAGAACATTATAATCGGACAAGGCCGACTATTAAATACCCTATACCACATTCTCCAACGCAATTCTTATTTTTGTATGAAATTACGATTATGGGTCAATTTTCAACAGCCACCATCATACTACAACTTGGATTTTTCTAATCTATAACGGATCAATTTCCGCGAAAATCCTTATTAGGGTAGGATCCAACAAATACGTCGAGATGGCCCAAATTTGTTAAATTACTATTACGAAATAATTTTCATCATGAAGCATTGAAAATTGTACCTTGTTGTCGTATGAACTTCAGCTTTTGCTATAGGAGAGGGTGTTCAAAAATTGCCCCACCCGGTCCAAAGTTTTCACATCAATTTAAAATGCCCAAATAGTACTAGTTAGCCGCTTTTGCTGAGAAATTTTGAAAATTACAATTTTTTTTCCATATAATCACTTTTCAGAATAAGGCGTCATATGGGAAGTGGACTGATCCGAACCATTTTCAATGGTGTTCGACTTTGGGTCGCTGTACCATGTTTCATCGAAATATCTCAAAAATGGCGACCTGTAGATTGAACACGAATTTACGTAGACAGACGATCGCACTAATTTAATATACCCTGTACCACAAGCGGTGTAGGGTATAATTATTCTCGAGACAAAATTCATACATAAGGAATGCAAATACTCAAGGCCATGGGCGAGACTTATTAGCGAGCAAGAGGAAGAAAGCAGATTTTATTGTATTCTGGAGTCTTGCAGATTTCAAAACAAACAAAATTTATTTCAACATGCAGCTACTTGTATACTAATTACGGAAAGAAAGCGCCCGAGACATTCTAAAGGAGGGACAAAGTCTATCTGAGTGCAGATTTTTATCACATGAATAAATATTTATATAAAATTGAATTGTATTTAATTTTTTAAAATTAACAAAAACAAACGTCTGGTACACAATGAAAATATTATCTTTTCAATTAACGCTTACAATAATCGATTCATTTCGAAAGTGAGGCAGACCTCTCCAGATATAAAAATAACCTTAATTTTCTGAATGAATGAATGGATAGATAAATGCATGAATGGAAGAGGGAAGGAGGGAAGGAGGGAAGGAGGGAAGGAGGGAAGGAGGGAAGGAGGGAAGGAAGGAAGGAGGGAAGGAGGGAAGGACGGAAGGAGGGAAGGAGGGAAGGACGGAAGGAGGGAAAGAGGGAACGAGGGAACGAGGGAAGGAGGGAATGGAGTAAGCAAGGAATTGAGGAAAACAAATATGTCTGTTAGTGCTTACCAATGCGGATAAATTTATTGAAATGCAAACCTTTAAATATTTCGGAAGAGCAAAAAAAAAAAATGAGCTTACCCCACTTTCAAAATGAACAGCTCATATAATATGAATAAACTCTTCATTAGCGTAATAGTATTTTATACGAAGCACCGTTCATCGGTAGCTGCACATTTTTCTTATCTGTCTGATAGACCATGAACTCCATACAGAAAGGACTTTTGATGCGTGCAGGCTATCAACGAAAGGATCCATTTTTCGGATGTTTTTATAAGGATAGAAAGGTTAAGTCATCTGTTAAAGAAAACTTCAATCAGAACGAGCAATGTCTGTGGAATACAACGAGGTTAACAGCGCTCCAGTTCCCGATTTTGCAAAGGTCATCGAACTTTGTCTTACTAAAAAATCAATCTTTACTGCCTTCTGACATATTGTGTAGAGTTTTTCGCTAATACTCAGACCAATATCATGACTTCTTAGATAGTCTTCATTAAGGATGCTTGAGTTATGGACTATACACCTCATCATAATCCCAAACACGAAGCATTGTCTTCTTCCCGAAACAGTTCATGTTCTTTTAAGCTTTGAAAGTAAAGGTTTATATTGAAGAACGGACTCATTCCTTTCCTTTTATGACGTAAACAGCCTAAACTAAGAGCAATAAGTTCTTGGAAGCGTAAAAAAAAAAAGTGCATTAAATTTAGCCCGCATACGTTCATGTCCTGCACTCAACGAAAATCGCCCTCTAGAGTGGTAAAATTATTCTAACATTCTCTCAGGTTTTTTTATGCCGTTTCTATTGAAGTGTTTCTAGATCTCAAGATCCTCAAAATATGATCTCATCGTTTGATCTAAATCATTTTTCGTGGGATGTGGCTTTGAGACCTGCAAGCAGACAATAGCCATTCGGGAGCAGGTCTCGAGAATACGTTGAAAATGGCAACAATTCGGGCATTCGTAAACATCGACTTTCAATATAGTGTGTGGTGTTGTACTATGTGGCAGTTCCTTCTCGGCAATTCCCCCTTCAATTGAATCAAACAGCCCACACAACATTTGCAAACCATATATTTCTCAAAACATGGACGCCATAACTTTCTCGGCCGATTATTACATTTTTGAGCGCTTTAAACGATCTACGCAAGAAGAAGCCACTGCGCGGCTATTTAGCAAAGTATTACTTTGCCAAAAAATACTATATAATGTTTTCCGTTGCTTTCTCTCGTTAAGTCAAAAACTGTTAATCAGAATTTCGTATTTTTCCCATTGAAATATACTCTGCACAAGACAAGGAAACAACGCAACAGACAAGACAAGGAAATTTTAAATACAGCAAAACTCTCGGCTTTCTCGACAATTATATGTAGTTTACAAAAAGGTTGAAGTGCCAAGTCTCTCAAGTAGTCAACTCAGGTGAAATTTGATTCATCAATGGATGCGCTATGCGACTATGTATGTGATTTTGGGCACAAACCCTAGTGGATGCTGGACACAAACTAAACAGAAGCAGAATAATGGAACGATTGGAACACACTCAGCGAACCAAAAAAAAAAACACTTCAAATATTGTATACTGCAAGACTATGCAATGTTTCAATTCAATTCATAGCAATGAGTCAGGGATGTAAATGCGTATCTGAAAGCTAGCTTTCGCTTGCCGCATCGTATGGTACATAAGTATAGAACTAATTACTTGCAAGTTGTCGTGAACAAGTTTGCCAGATACGTACGATGATAGGATATCGCAGTGTTCACTACAGATAATGCGCTTCGATGAATATCTAGTTTGTCTCCACAAGTTCACCCCGATCCGACCAACAAGAGATTTGCGTAGAAAACTTCAATTCACGAAATTTGAACGAGCAATGAATTTAATCCAAATCCTAAACACACGTGTACTTAATATCCTCAAGGCATAGTTATGTACCTCATTCCCACTCCATATCAAATTGATTGTTAGCCCCAATAGATTTAAAGCAGCTGCAAAAGACTCTTATAATCGAAAACTCACGTCTGCATCCCGGATTTATTTCTTATATTGCGCGATATAGTTAGACTACCTATATGTTTATCTTTGTTGTTGCTCTCGAGAGTCGGTAGCTTTACTGGCACACCAACTGTTGATTATATAGAAATCATCTCAGTTATTGTATAAATGAATTAATCATTATAACTAAACTATAATAATAACTAAAAATTAAAGTAAAGTAAAACTAAACTTTGCTTTTTCGACTACTTTTGTTGCACGTATGAGACAGCATTGAGCATAGTTTGAAATATTTCCGTTTTATTTTTGAGCTCCGCCTAGCTTTGGAACTATGTGAACAAATTTTCTCTAGAATTGCATGTTTCCACCAATAGTCGTGATGATACGTTTGTTTAGAGTTCCGTTCAGCAGGCATAGATGAGGCATAGAAGAAAGTTCAGCCCTACTGTCTACTGCGATATATATTATTAAAGAACGGCTTTTTAGTTCGATGGAAATGATTGAACTCTTTCGGTTCTTTATAATACCTTCATATTTACCACAGTTTACCTATTATTTTTAAATCTTTCATATAATAGGTTTTCATTTTTGCTATCTACCGCATCTCTGTTTAATTGACTCACTTAGTTCGCACGGCGACTCGTGCCGGAGTGCCTTTACGTTAGGCAAGCACAATGACGTACACCTAATATGGCTGCCTAGCCATTCGGGTATTGAGGAGAAAGAAAGGGCCGTTTGTCTAGATAACATGGGAGACCGAGTGACCATGATTGGTCCTGAACCTTTGTGTAGCGTATCGAGATGCTATATTAAGAGGTTGGTGTCGCAGTGTGCACAGCAAAATTCGCAGTGCTATTGGAAGCAATGTGAAGTAAAGTAAGAAGACCCATAGAATCTTCCGGCATAGCACACAAACTATTTCAGCTAAGAAGGAACGACCTACGCTTGGTTACAGCCTTCTACACGGGTCATAATTCTCACAGGTACCATGGCATGGTATCTCCGATACCGATTCATGCAAATTCTGCCAGGGGACGAGTGAGACGTCCTAACACATTCTATATGAATGTGAGACCATTTGCAGAGTCAGGTACCAAGTGTTTGGCGAGCACTTTATAACGCTGGACACTAAAGCTGCGGGAAAGTGGGCACGAGCGGTACGCACGATAAACCATTCTTGGCGTTGTTATTACTTGAGTTGTAATCTTTTTCTTTTACACAACGTTAGCAATTTAACGAATCGAAAAAAATTGTTTATTTTTAAATTGCTTCAGTTAATAAAATCAATATTTTCGAATGTAACGGACTTGGATTATTATTTAAACAATTAATAAAACTTACATTTTAAACCTATCTAACCTATACTGCCCCACCGGTCTACATATCTAAGCCTGCTCTAATTCGCAAATCTTGCTAACACAAAAATCGAAAAATGTTACTCATACGAATTGAGTTCCTGCACATATAATATCAGAACAATTAAAGAAACCGAACAAAATTTTCTTTTTTTTCTTAAATTTCTTGAGCAAACCAGTTCACTGTTTGCGAACAAAGTTAGAATGGACTTAAGTTACTTATAAATCTTCATATTTGCTTTTCATATATTCAAATATATTTGACAAGAGGTACGCATGAAGTGTGAGCAACAATGTGGTTCACGAAGGACCCAATGAAGTCTGTATTTGCAGTGGTACCACTATCAGAATTACGTTGGTTACAATTTTAAAAGCCTTCTTGAAGTTTTGCTTTGCAAAACAAGAATTGCTTATTTCTTGGCGAGCAGAAGTGTGAGAAGGGTCAAGAAACCTCCAATGCGACCTTTAAGATAACGATAAGAAATCGGATCAGACTGATCCGTATTTTTGGAAAGAAACACTTACATACCTTACTAGGCAGCGAGTGAAAGAAGAGTACATATCAGATGCATTGACAACGAGCTGGTTTATTGATCACAATCGAAGTTTCGCTATGAGTTAAAATGAAGTTTTGCTGACATATAATATAAGGATGTTTCCTATAATGACAGATCAAGACAGAGTTATGACTGCTGAATTGTTGCAGCTTAATTTCTTAAGTGTTTTTGAATTTGGGATAGCATTAGTTTATCTGGATAAAGTGTAAGATGAAAGTTTAACGAAAGGAACAGTCCTGAAAATCGTCATATATATCGATATACATCGGATCTAAAAAATCAATGTGAAATGATCCACAATTCGGATAATTATAAAACGACGTAAAGAACAACTCCTATTATTGTGTATCTCCAAGTGATTTATTTTAGCGCTCTTTGTTTCCAATATATTTCAGAGATGTTCTATTTTCTCTATAGGGAACTCCAATATCATTGTGACTTAAGCGATATCTACAAATAAATAACGGAGAGACCGCGACATTTTGCATTAATTTTCCCATGACTTAATAACGTCACCGGTGATTTTCTTGCTGTTATACAAAATCGTAAGCTGATAAATAGATTCCTAATTCTATAATCTTTTAACGAACATTAAGCGTGTCATGCACTTTTCCTTTTTGCCTCCTCGTCCGTAACAGACAAACCGAAAGTGAGTTATTATAAAAGTGTTTTCAAAATCCGGCGTATGGAGGAAAAGTAAACAATTGTGTTTAAAAATGCTTAACAAAAAACGCCCAGTTTTATTAATAATCTTTCTGATGCATTTATGCGATATTAATGAGAGCTTGTGAACATTCATATCATATATACGCAAATTACGTTGTGATTAAATCAGAGTTTAATGATATTAACTATTTCTTTTTAAGATAAACCCAGTTAGTTATACGCAGTTTACAATTTCAATAAATAATAAAAATTTTTTCGTCTTTTGCTGAGCTTCGCAAGCTCAGAAACATTTTAACCAAAATTAAAACAAGTAAACAAACGTCTTTCTTTGAACAATTTCCCCAGACCGCATGCACGTCTTTGGAGATACAAATAAGATGATTAAATTCTAAGCTTAGATATTTGTATATTTCGAAAGGTGAAATATCGTACAATACCAGTAACTTAAATCGAGAAATGAAACAGTATATTAAGGTAGAAAATTTTACAATAAGGGAAGTGCGAATAAATTATCTGTTAAACGTGAATTTCATTTCCCACCGAAACCGCCCATTAAATTCCCTAGCCCACCTAGACCGCCAGCTGCTCCTTGTTGTAGCTGACGCATCATATTCTGTAAACCGCCAACACCTCCCATTTGCTGCAGCATACGTGGATCAATCATTTTCGCCATTTGTTGATTGAGCTTGGCCATTTGCGTGGGATTAACGTTTTTGGTCATATCGCCCTGTTTGAACAATCCTTTAACTCCGCCCATTTTCTTGACCACTGCGGCAAATTTCGTATAATGCGATATAAGCTCTTTAACTTCGCGCTCCAGAACGCCAGACCCTTGCGCTACGCGGACGATGCGCGTTGGTTGCTTACTAAATAGTTTGGCACCATCGCGGTTATCTAATTCGCCATCAGACATACTATCCATCATTGTCATCATACGTTTAATACGAGCCATAGACTCTTGTTCACCACCCTTGGTCATAAAATCTTGCGAAAAACCCGGTATCATTCCCATAATTTGGGAAAATGGTCCCATTTTCATAATATTCTGAAATTGTTCGTACATGTCACGTATTGTAAATTGGCCATGCTTAATCTTCTCAAGTAGTTCTTCGTTGCCGTCTAACTTTAGTTCGTTGACCTTCGATAATGTTGAGAATAAATTATTTGCCTTTAACGTTATTATAAGATCAAATGTCATTTACCTTATCAATTAAGCCTTCAATATCGCCCATACCCAGCAATTTGCTAACGAAAGGTTTAGTTTTAAAGGGCTCCATATCGTCAATGTGTTCACCCGTACCTATAAAAATTATGGGTGATCTTGTGGCAGCGACAGCTGATAATGCACCTCCGCCTTTGGCATGTCCATCTAATTTCGTTATAATGACTGAACCGATGTCTACCTTTCCTTTGAAAGCCTTGGCCTGGGCTTCACACGCTTGACCAATCGTGGCATCCATTACGAAGATGATATTGTCTGGATTAATGGCATTGGCCACCGCCAACATCTCCTCGAACAGTGATTCCTCTTGCTTGTGACGTCCAGACGTATCGACAATTATCATTTCAAAACCCTCCCTTTTGAACATTTCGACACCCTCTTGGGCAATGACCACCGGGTCAATTTCTGTGTAGCTGCCGTAGAACGGTATACGGGCCTTCGTAGCATTTTGTTTAATTTGATCATAAGCGCCGGCACGAAATGTATCTGCACATACTAAACACGACTTCCAGTTGCGCTTTTGATAGTGATAAGCTAACTTGGTGCACGTTGTGGTCTTTCCCGATCCTTGCAAGCCCACAAACATAATCACGTTGGCCTTACCTTTAACTGGCTGATATGGTTTTACACCGGGATCAACTAGTTTTATTAACTCCTTAAAAACTGCACTCTGAATCATTCGCCTTTTATTCAAACCACCGGCCATCTCATCAAAATCAATAACTGCCCGCACATTTTCACGTAATTGCTTAACCAATCGTATGTTTACATCTGCTTCCAGTAAAGCTGCACAAATCTCCTTGAGCATAGAATTCAGAGCCTCCTCATTAATAACTGTGGCTTTGCTCAAAGAGTGCAAGGCAGTAGTGATTTTTCTACCCAAATCTGCTAAAACCATTTTGGAACCGACTTTAACAACACACGCACACTGACAACACTGTTAATTTTTCCTTTTTATCTTCCTTTTATTAGTTTTATTTCCCGTATAAGTGTAATTTCCAAAATTTGCTTAAACGTATAAAAAGAAAATTCAATTACTTGCTTTCCTTTCAACGATGTTATCGTATTTTGACACGTCGAAGAGGTGTTGCCACATTAAAAAACTACGATGAAAATTGAAGGATATTATTATTTACAAAATAAAGGGTAGCTTTTCATTTAAAAATAGTTCTAAACAAACCTTTTGCGGATATCTGTATTATCTGCCCATTGCCTTTAATAATTTCTAGAATATATAAGAAAAATTAAGAGACATTATTATAATATTATCGCAGTTACTCACTATATTACATCTAGTAATACTGCATTAGTAAGTTAATCGCATGCGTAGTTAACAACATTTAGTAACTAACAAAATGTTATAAGTTGATATTTTTAGAGAAAGGCAGGATTCAAAAAGATTACATGTAATAATAAGAATATTCCATATTGAAGAAATTCATAGTATGTGAATCAATCGGCTAGTAAAATAAAATAAGAAACAATTCACTAAGAAGAAATCAACACAAACGATATAAATGGAAAAAAGAAATGGTTTGCTCTTCATGTTTTAATATTGATGAAAAAGCATGCTGTTCGCATATCTAATATGTATAAATGTAACAAGCATTGACTCGCAACACATCATTACCGAATAATGTAAGCAGGCAATTATCGCCGTGATTATCGCCTGGTGTTTTAGGAGATAATTGATTATCGCCTAAAGGCAAGTCAGGTATCATCGTCGCCAGCTTTCCAATACTTCCCCTTAAATTTTCCATTACAATGCATTAAAAACTGTGAGAAACGTAAAAAATGAGAAGCAAATTGACGTTTATGTGTTTTATAAAACCAAATTACATATGATAAACAATAACAAGCCTGCAAAACGAACTGATTAGAAAATGATGTACAGTTTATTTTAGACTATATTTAGTTTAATCCAACTTGACATTTTAAAAAGAAATTATTACCAGCTTCTTTTTTCTTTTTATTCACAATTCACAAATGTAATATCGGACACAATGTATTTTTTTATATTTTCTTAAATTATTGAATTAATAATGCATCTGCTAACAGCTGCTTATATTTTTCTTTTGCAGCTGTTTTCTTACAACCGTAACTCTAAAAGGGAGATTTGTGGTAACGTTGCTTGGTATGTACTCAATGCTAATGCAAATTTGTTCTTAATGGCAGCAATTTTATTCTCGCCAAATTGGAGATAACTGGAAGTGCGATCAATTGGCGATAATCGCCAGCAAATTTACCCAAATGATTAGGTTCTCTTGGCGATTGACGCCTGTTTAGACGATTACGGCCCAGAAAACGATTTGCAAAGCAATGACTGTTACTCAGTGCTAGACATTGAAGATCACGCACAACGAAATGATCAAGTCAGGAAAAACTAAATGCCAAGATGGTCAAAATTCAATAACAGTAGGGACACTGACAGTTTGCTCTTTCATTCTCATTCTATTAATAGTTTCGCGACATGACGTCGCGTTCGCTCGAATGTATGCAAAACAAAAGCATATATAATTCTGCGTTTTCAAGTGATTATTCACTATGGTGTACATATAAGCGTGTACCTATTTGAATGATTCTAAATTGTATGTTCGTCGAATGCTCCGAAACATTTCATTTGAAACTTTTCATATCAAGAATAATGAAGAAATTCTTTGTTATTAAAAAATGTTGTATTGTAGGAATAATTTATTATTATTTTTATTTTTTTTTTTTTTTTACATTTATCCAGATCACACATGAGCTATGCTAGTTATGCAATTTGAAGTGCTATCGGGCCGAGAATTCCGAGTTTTCGTACAATACGACTCTTCCGATAAAGCCCAGTAAGTGGCGCCTATGCTCGCTGCAGTCATCGTCCTTGGTAAATCAATCGTTCCCGACCTCCATATTTATATTTATGTTTGCATAATATTCTGTTTGCGGACTTTTCATATTCGTATTCATATCTTTCAAAAGCTTCATATTTCGTGTTTTTCATATTCCTATGCATGTCTCTAATATATAATGCAAATATATGTTTCATTGTTCGTTTATTTTAATACAAAACACTATTTGACATAGAGTTTTCTTAAGTAATTTATTAACTATAAAAGACTTTTTGGTTACAGTCGTTTATTTTCGCTTTTGCCAATGGAAGCATCGTTGTTGTTAATTTCCGACTACATATGAAAGTCGTTATTGAAAAAACTTTTAAAATGAAGAATTTTGCACACATTCGCACACAAAAAAAATAAAAATTTATAATTATAAAAGTATGTTATTTTTATTGCAAATTTACTAAGTAATCTATGGCGTTTATGCTTATAAAGATTTGACATGAATGGGATATGATTTCTCGATTAATTGTTTATTTCTTCTCCCTTTAGTTGTCCATTTGCGATAGCAGTGTCTCTCAATCACTCGTTGAACGTATACACGACATGTCTCACTGTTATCATCTATAGCTTATTTAATACCCACAGTGGATGAATATTCCGCTTTACATGAAAAAATTAGATATGTTGACTTTATAAGCTGATACTACTACTAGAAATTCGCTTTTCGTCGTTCTGTTCTGATATATAGTTAAATAATTTTATAAGATTCATTTTCCTTTCATCTAACACTACGTTAAAAAAGCCATGATGCCTGGGAAAGCTTTGGATATTTAGTTTCTTCTTTATATATATTCATGTATATACATATTTGTTTTCTGAAAGAAGAAGAAATACAAGGACAGAAGTCTGAAAGAAATTTAGGTAAAATTTTGAAATAAGTTTGCAACGTCTTTTATGGGCCATGAAAGTAGAATCGTTGAGTAGAATCTTTATTAAGCAAAAATCATAAGATGAACATGGAAAAATTTAAATTAGAATTATTTTTAAGGAAGAATACTTCCTTTAGTTGATTTCCAATAAGGATTCTCTTCAAAAGATGGCGCAAAAATATATCTGCCATCAGCATTTCAGGGAAACAGCTTGAAGATCAATGAAGGCCAATGAATCAGAGATCAGACAATCTGGCCAATGTCTAGCAATGAACGGCTATTATTATTATATTGGTTTAGCTTAATAGCACCGAGAAAATGCTAATGAGTAAAATTGTTAAAAGAACGGCAAAGGTAAGGAGCCGGTTAGGTTAATGTCATTGGTCATATGGTTATTATTATAATTGTTACTATTATATATAAGCAATAACTTCTTGAACTCAACTCAAGACGAGCACGACTAGATTTCGAATTAATCGCAACGCGGAAAACTTTCAAATCGCATAAAGAGCGGTCATCGTCTAGCTAAGCAATTGCGAAAACGTAATTTATTAAGTAAGCTTGTAATTGATGAATGATCGTTAACGACAGGATAGATAATATATGACCGTATCAACCGTTCTCTTTGGCTTAAGCAATTTACAGTAGAAATTTATGAAGAAGTTATAAGCGAACGTTAACGTTCCGTTGATTATTTGCCTTCGCTTGCTTATTTGCTTTTAACCATTTCGTTTCAACGCTTTTTACAGCTTTCGTAATCAACTTAAGTTCAAATGGGATTCGAATATGAGTTACATGCGTGGGATAAGACTAGAAATAAAACGCTAAGCGAACTAGATTTTTTATTTGTTTATGAAAGCTTTATGTTTTTACTTTGAAAAAAAAAAAAAAAAAAAAAAATTAAAAATAAAATAAAAAACAGTATAACTTGACTTATAAAACATTTAATCAACTTTTTTGTTTTCATCCCTTTGGGCAGATTCTTATCGTGTTTTGAATATTAATTATATTTTAAGAATATCAGTTTATACATATAATAATTATGATAAGTTTAACTGCCGCACCCGTTAAAATAGAGAACTTAAGCGCATGTTTTTAACGTCCTTTGTATATGAAGAAATTAGCGCTGTTTCGCCTTAAAAGCCCTTAAGCATTTCATTGAAACGACGAAAGATAGAGTAAACTATATGGACTTTGCTAATATTTTTTCTGCAAATTCATCACAGTTACGGAATTTCGCAGATAAATGTGTATAAAAACATAATCGAGCTTTTCCAAGTACAACCTAGAAAACCATCCACAGTTGGAAAATATCATTGTAAGTGTAAAGAAAGAAAACCCATAAGTAATTTTAGTGTGATTTGCTTAATTAAAATAAAAGAAATTTTTGTGAAAAAGAATTTTCCTATTTTTTTTTTTCTTCCCCCTCTTCCCTTTTAGACTTATGTTAAAGAAGTCTATGAAACGCATAAAAACAATTGAAAGAAAAATTTAAAAAATTATTTAAAAAAAAAAAAGAAAAAAAAGCACTTAATCAACATACAGTAAAAGCAATTATTAATTAATAATAATATGAAAAAAAAATATATTAAATTTCTTTTTCATACAAAAATGACGTTAATACAAATGCTTTAGAAATACGGAAAGCAAGAATACTCATTGATTTTTTCTCACCAAGTGGAAGAGAAAAAATTGAGAAAAAGAAGAACTTTCTTTTAAAAATAATTTAATTAGAAAATTTTTGAAAAATTATTAAAAGAAACGATTAAAACATAATTATACATAAAAACAAATGAAATAATAAATAAGCAAGTGTTTGCTATTTAAATATAAAAAATTTAATTTCGGAAAATTATCATTTTTTTTCTTTCCTTTCCTTTCCTTTCCTTTCCTTTCCTTTCTTTTTTTTTTTTTTTTTTTCTATATTTTATAATGTTAATGTAATAATACGTTAAAAGTATTTTTTATATTTTTTATATTTTTTAATATATATATAAAATATTTTTATTTCCAGCAGTACATGACGATAGAGTCAATAATATATATATATGTATATATATATGTATATATATACGGGACTATTTTTGTCTAGTGGACAAAATCTATAAACGAAAGGAAAAACTCGCAATAACTCTCACGCATGCAAAGAGTGAGACTTTGATTTCATTGACAAAATTCTACTCCAATTTCTGAAAATTGCAACAACGGGACAAAGTATTGAAAAAAAAGAAAGAAAAAAAAGAAAGAAAAAAAAGGAAAAGCTGAAAAAGGAAAACGCAATTGCAACAACTAGCGGCAGGAGCACTAAAATAAGGAGCTTACCCCAGAGCTTAACTAATTGTGATTATTGTCGAATTGAAAACAGTATCGCGAAAGGAAAAGGACACCTTTTCTTACAATATCAACTCCTCCGCACTCTCTCCCTCTCCCTGTGACTCTCACATTCACTCACTCACTCTCTAACTTTTCTAACTATCTATCCATATATCTAACTCTTTCTATCTCGATCTCGAACTATCTCTCTCTTTCTTTCTTTCGTGCTAATTGAGACAAGTTAAGCCACTCGTTAAATCGAGCGTGTGAGAAAGAGGGCGCAGGTCTCCTAAAGAGTAAAAATGTAAGTATTGATTTTTTTTCTAACATTTCCTTACAACAATTGCATACGTTTTGGCACGCACACAAACGCGTAACTATATACCATCTAGAGCTCCATAACACAATAATTGTGTCAACTTGTGCCTCTGTTACCACGTAGGAAACGTTTGTTTATAATAATTTCATCATCATTTCAAATTGTTCAGATTGTCTCTTGTAAATACATTATTTGCCAAAATCTTGTATCATCGACTCTGCAAGATGAATCGAATCCCCTTTGGTCATAATCGCAATCATGAATCATGAATGAATAAGTCAAATACGTTGGAAGCTTGACAACCTAGAATCTATTAAGAGATTTTTTTGCTTGCATACATATATACAATTGTAGGTAGATAGATTTATATTAGAGTGCTATTTTAATATACTTGATTTATAGCTGGATTTATATATATATATATATATATATATATATATATATGTATATGTATGTATATGTTTTGGGATCTCACTTGTATATATCAAATAATAGGAAAAACTATAGCTATAGCTATTTCTTACACAATTATATAATGTGCAGTAGTATTCACATTCACACACTCGCACACGATATCTTTAATTTTTCATATAGTCGTCCGCCATTGGTAGGGATATATAGTCTGTTAGTTGTGTCCTTGTAGGTGTTCAAGTTTTTCTTCCATGCTACGTTCTCTAATGGCGTAAGTCGATCGAGCAGATAAATATAAAGTCGAGGAAGGCAAGAGTCATTCACACAAAGGCATACAAGCCCTACAATTTATGATGGCTTATAATCAAAAATTACTTATAGCAAATTTAAGAGAAATCGATTTGAAACAGAAAGGTTGAGTACTCTTTAATTCTTCGAAACGTGCAAGTTTACGTTTTTCTGGTCCTTTGCTTTTTTTTTTTTTCGTTTTTTTTTTTTTTTTTTTTTTGCCAATAAACATGACGTATAAATGTAAGGCATGTGCCAATTAACAAATGAAATTGTGTTCACTTAAAGCAAATCTTAAAGGAAAAATTCTGAAGATTTTGGCTGACTTAGATGGAAAATATGTGTATGTACCAAATACCGGATCGATATCTCCTGCAGCCATATTTGGAAATTTTCATTTTCTTTAACGTTTCCATATGTTTTCGTTGTTGTGCGTGGAATAAGGCCAGAATCGAAAGCTTGGTCTGCTGATATAACATAGAATTGTACAATTTGTGGAATTTTATGATACGCGGGCAGACGTCGGTTAAGATGAGCTCTTTGATGCCTAAACGATGAGACATTTAAAATATTCCATGGTATTCGTGGACGCATTCGATTTCTACAAGTCTACAAGTCTACAAGTCTTTTCTGTCTAATTGTGCGTGCATAAGTTTGCCGGTCGAGACGATTGCCGTGCCTTTAGATTGCTTTGCAATAAATTTTACATTGAAGCTATGAAAGTAGAACGTAAAGAAGATCTCTTCATAGCAATTATAGCCAAATAGTTTTCCATAAACGAGTCATGTTTGCTTTTAACATTGCTGTTGACAAGAAGCTGTCAATTAAAATCGTGCCCGTCAACTTTCAGTTTTCTTTCGCAATTTGTGCGTATATCGAATTTAAGATAACAATGGAAAGTCCATCGGGCAGATGGGTGACTCAAAATATTTCGCTAGTTACATATATATTCTTAGCTCATTGCTTACTTTTAAAGCACAAGCGGACACGTAGAGATGCGACGACTATCCACTGTCCATGAAACCAGACAGTGTCCGGTGTCTTTCTGAAATAAACCTGGCATAGCGACCAATTAATAAGAGACAAGAGACGACTCATCGGATGCCATGCGTTCTTTTTTCTTATGTAAGTAGCAACTCAGGGTGTGACCTGTACATATGGGCGCGGTAACGAAGAAGGGAAAAATATAATATCTTTCTGCCTTCGAACTAGAAAAATGTCCAATGCTTTCCGACAAGTTCTTTCGGCTATTGTGCGGCAAATCCGTTCACGGGAGCTTTACCACTGCAATTGCATTCACAAACCCTTGGCCATTGGCTGCTGCACATTGTATCAGCGGGGAATCAATCTTTTTGGGTAACGACCTAAGCACCGTAACAGAGGATCGTGATATATAAGATAACTTATTTCTCAAATCCAGTGGACTCGTAATATACTAAACAAGTTTCCACAGCATATTTGCAATGCAAAGGAATAAATTTTGAATTGAATTTTTTTGGCCTAGCCAAGGGTAAGCATTATCCAAAAGAAGTTCAAGATTTTGCCGACATAGAGCGATGTATACGCTAGGCAAGCGAGAATATTCATGAGTGACTTTTTAAAGTGATTTGTATTGAATTGTCCGAACTTCAGATTCGTATGTACGCGTATGTATGTAAATATGTTGTTTCCTTTTTTTTTTCTTGTACACACATAGAATAATCTCCATTGATTCATTCCACAATTCATTACCAATAACTGCGATAGTATCGTAACGCAAGTCACACTCTGTGGCGGACTATGCTAAACTAATGTGCAATTCAAGTCACTTCCACAAAATGTACTTAATTTTAATTCTCGAAAACTTATATTTTATAAGGTAATGAAAAAGTTCAAAGCAAAAAATGTATTCGTTAGTGTAGTACCGGCGTACGCGTTTCATATTACAATGAATTAATCTAGAAGTTAACGATAACCTTTGAAATTGTATATACGTTGCAGTTTTGCTCTTCACTTTACTATTACCATGAACGGCACTCTCTGATATGATAGTGTAGGCACTTTTGCTAGAGCTTTAAAAATATTAATTATTTTTTTTTGAAAATTTCGTTATTCATTTAAATAAATATTCTTTCCGTTTAGCGCAGTTGAAAACAATACCAAGTAAAGACAAAAATAAGAAAAACAAGAAAAACGAAAAGAAAATTTCTTTGAAAACAACCGAACTTTATACTAAACAGTAAGAAAAATGGGCAAAAAAGACAAAAAAGATAAAGAGTAAGTGAAGAAATTTTATTACAAAATGCTTTAAATCTTGTAGAAGGGCTAAGAAGAACTGTACCAAGATAGATATGAACGAAATCTTTTCATTTTAACAAATATTTAAATAAAAGTTAGGAAAAAAAACAACAACAAAAATTGATTGATTAAAATTCTAATAAGAATCGCTTATTAAAAATTATTCCATAGGGCGGAACCAGCACCAGCAGCCGATGCTCCACCAGCAGGCGATGCCCCACCAGCCGGTGAGGGCGGTGATGGCGAGATTGTTGGCGGACCCCGAAATCCTCAACAAATCGCGGCACAAAAGCGTTTACAGCAAACCCAAGCACAAGTGGATGAGGTAATCCGAATAATAAATATTAAGACCAATAATGCATTTGTTCGCCCTTCCTTTCTTCTCCTTATCAAGATTTTGTTTAAATGCTTCCAGCATTAATATGCCAAAGGTTTAGAAAGCAAGCGAAAAAAAAAAAAATAAATAAATAAATAAATAAAAAGGAAGTCGTCACCGCACTCCTATAAAAAAAAAACGCACGAATTTTTGATTATCTATGTCGGTCGATCTGTCCGTTTGACGATTTCTCCCCAAACATTGAGTCTAAGCTCAATTTTAATCTTAAATTCATGCTCAAGGTAACGCGATCAAAATCGAAAATCAGTAAAATTGCTGGACAAGTTCTCCTAGCAAAAATCCAATAATTAAAAGTTTACATCCAAGTGCCTCCTAGCCATCCTAGTTAACCAACATCTCAATCATATTATTATTCCTTATGCTCTGCTCGTTATTCCTTGAATAGAATGGAGTCCACATGTGTTAATGTGTTTAAATGTATTCTGGCATCTAGTTCTGAGCAGACAATTATTTATGTCCAGATATGAAAGATTCTTGTTTTTCCCCTTTCTCTCCTTTGTGCAAATTTCAAAATATAGATTTGTAGCCATAGCTTCTAAGGGTACTGGATGCTTAAATTTTATTAAACATTTTCATAGTCTAACACTCATCATCAGTCGTCATGGATACTAAAAAGTTGTGAGCACGTCCAAGTGAAATAAGCGGTCGTGAATGTGTCTCGGTTGAAGGAATTGAAATGGAAAAGTTGTCTTAACTTATTTACCCAACAGATGTTATAAGCAGGAGGACGAGCGTCTCGTTAACAATGTTCTTGAGAAAAAGTGAGATTCTGAACCGCTTGAGCTTAGCGTAAAAGTGACTTGAATTAGGATAAGAATTTCCCCTAAATAACTCGTGCACTTTCAAGTCGTTCGAGTGTAAGTTGAATAGAGAAGTGTGCACACAAATTTCATATATTCCTTGAAATTCAATTTTCGTCCAATCGCATAATGGTTTTATATTGAAAAGGCGCGTGCGTGCAAGTTTACATTTTCATATGTCATTGTTTGCATTGAATGCTATTAGGATTGGCTTACATGATGTTTCATACAAACTTCGATCATTTCGATTTACGCGTGAATACATTTCTCAAAGGCGCCATTATCGGGGCGGCCGTATGTCCGAGTATATAAAAGTTGAATCTACCAAGTACCGCATTTGGTTGTAGCTATGGTACACCCCAAGCCATTGATAGAGATAAGCATCGTTCGTCCCTTGACTGGTTCCATATTTCTTCAATCCCATCTGCAGACTCTATCCCAAGAGGACGAGTTTCAGGTTATATGGGACCTGGCACAAAGTCTAACGAGAGGCCTTTCTTATACTTCTTTCAGTATTTTCTTCTCCTTTATTTCTGGTACCACTGTTGGGTGTAAGCAAACCCCGAAGAAAAATCCCAGCTTCGACCTGATTCCGCAGTTTCGTGGAATATTAAACATTTTACGTGTTAGATAGGTCTCGCTCTTGTCGAAACGATGGACACGCCAAATACATGTTCTTATGCTGCAAATGCAGGGTAGCCTACCCTGGTCTCAGGGGGCGTGAGTATCGTCTTAATGCTCTATGTGTAGGGTTCAGCCGTCGCGGCAAACTGTTTGTTATACTTCTGCGCCCATTCTGTTTCTCTTTTCCCTTCCACATCGCCATATTAAATGTGTAGTGCACAACCCTTGAGTGGTTCGACGTATTATCATAAAAAAAGGAAAAAAATTCATCGAGAGATTTGCTTTTACATACAGTAAAGGCAAGGAAATGTTGGTATAAGGTGAGCTTAGACAAATTCTAAAATTCCTGAATTGTTTGTAGCCCGCTAGCGATTACGATGAAAATCATATCATATTTCTGCGGTGAATTGGTTAACTTGCGTCGAGCTTGCCTCCAGCTTTTAATCCCTCTTTTACGGATCCTACAAGATTCGAAAGTTCCGCAACCCATTTGAATATCGATTGGAATACACATCTACAATTACGTTTATATGATACGTACGTTTGTGATTTTACTTTTTTATTCGGCTTATTTTGCGTATGGTTGTGTTCGTATCATTGAATTGTGATTTTTAGGTTAACGTATTCGTTACTTACAATGCTTAGGAAAATTTTTTTTAGAGGAACTTGTATTTACAGTGCGCTCTCTGGTCATGTCCGCGCACTTACTTATGTACATACCGTTGTCCAAGCAAGTTACCGATACCTAATGCGCTAATCCCTCTTTTAGGTGTTCAATCAGTTTCGCCAGTAGCCAGCCGCATGACCGCATAGTTCTCTGTTTTCTTTTTGCTGGATTTTGTTTTCTTAAAAAATCGAAAAAATTTCCTGCAAACTCAAGTCATCAAATATGGGATTTTCGTAATAATATATCTTCTTGGTCACCGAGAATAACTGAATCGATTAACTTATTCATGCCTATCTAAATTTTATGTATAAAATTTTCTGGTGACGTGACGTTTAGCGAGGCCATGTTCGGACATAAGTGTTATTTCTCGAGTATATTTATATTAATGTTGCAGAGAGCAATAGCATACGAGTATGCTATATACGATATGGCAAAGAATTCGTTTATCTTTTTCCATCTCTTTTCTCAACAGGTAGTGGATATAATGCGAACAAATGTAGAAAAAGTGCTTGAACGCGATCAGAAACTGTCCGAGTTAGATGATCGAGCCGATGCTTTGCAACAGGGTGCTTCGCAATTTGAACAGCAAGCTGGTAAATTGAAACGAAAATTCTGGTTGCAAAACTTAAAGGTAAGTCAATGAAAATAAAAGTCCGTCCAAATCAAACAGAATAAGATAATAATATCAATAATAACGTATAAATTGTAATTTAGATGATGATTATTATGGGTGTTATTGGACTGGTTGTTGTAGGCCTTATTGCAAGTGAGTAAATTACATTTATAAGAAATAATATTTTCGAAATAAAAATACAAAAGATTTTAAAAATTTTTTAAAACAATTCCATCACATTTACATTTAACGTAAATGTAGAAAAGCAAATTTCCCTGTTTCAAAACAAACCGTATTCAAAATTAATTTATTTTTATTCATTTTTTTCGTATCTTTGTTTTTTTTTATTTTTTATTTTTT
>KK502452.1:818119-833963 GCA_000688735.1 Glossina austeni
CTTGGCAATAAAGAATCAAAGAATAAAAAGACAGATGGACTTCCCTATCTTCCTCTGTACTTTGATATTAGACATAATCGACTTAATTTTTCAAATCGCTTGGCAATAAAGAATCAAAGAATAAAGAGACAGATGGACTTCTCTATCTTCCTCTGTACTTTGATATTAGACATAATCGACTTAATTTTTCAATTCGCTTGGCAATAAAGAATCTAGCAATTCTCCTCTCCGCAACGTTTTCTCCTTTTTCCCTACTTTTCTTTTTTGCATTCGTGGAAATTGTTTTTTCCATTTTTGTCGAATATCGTTTATCGTTCAAAGCGAGAGAAGCAAAGTCTTATCGCGCAATATCGCATAATGGAAAGATTGAACATTTTCTCAGTTTTATATTTATTCTAATTCAGCTCAGTTTTCCCTTAACATTTTGGTATCGTTTTCCGTACATAAGTGATGATCGATGTCATTTTCATCGCATCAGCTAAGAAATAGAAAGAGAGAGAGAGAGACTCATAGCGAAAGATTCACCGAATAATGCTGTTCTTGATAAGCGATTTTTGTTTTCGCCAACAAAACGAAACTTCTCTCTGAATGACCCAATAATTGCACCTTTTTCTGGCCCCAACCGTAATATGAAAATGCAGAGAAAAGTTGTCCATCCCTCGTCTATTTGCGAGAAATTCATGTCTCTTGTCTAACCGTTAACGATCGGTCCATGTTGACGGATCCATGATCGTTGTATTTTATTAATCGCTTTAAGTTACTTCGCCTTTATAAATATCTTACTCATATTTGTTACGCTATTCCTTCAACCATAAGGAATTTGTAGTTTTGTGGTGTGTGTGTGCAATCTCGTTTTATAATAAAGTTGCTATTGGAGAATTTTGTTGAGGATATTGCTCTAAAACGTGCTAAATATGGCACAAAGTCAAGCAAACTATGACAGGAGAATGCATTGTCATCTCGACACGGCCACGTCGGAAGAGTGCTGTTAGTAATCAACATAGTTGAGTTCATTACTTTAAGTTTTCTTTCCTTTCTTTTGCATTAATTGTTCCCATAGTTCGATAATTCGCCAAAATAATATATCAAAAAATCCTATTCGATTTAGATCAGATTTTTTAATACCTACCGTTTGAGTACCACATTTTTTTCCTTTTTGTTTTATATATATATACATATGTATTGTACATTATATTTTTCCAAAATTTGATAGCATCATATAGACAATGATAGAAATGAAAAACTCTATCTACATACGTAGTTCGCATTATTTATATTTATTTGAATTTGCTATTAAAAAACAAACAATCGAAGATCAAACTCATAACTAGAAGTTACGAAATTGTGAGCTTATCTATCATTTTTGAAAAAAGGAGTTTTTACTAGTTCTGAACTCGCGCAGGAGTCGACTTTGATTACGTTCAAGCTTAACCTGGCAAACGGTATCTTGATCTCAGCAGAAGGAAAGATATTCGTTTACCGACTCTAGTATATATATATATATATATATATCTAGTATATATCTAGTATATATATATATATATATATCTAGTATATATATCCAGTATATATATATATATATCTAGTATATATATCCAGTATATATATATATATATAGATATTATTTGGTTTCCAAATGTGATGCAACTCCTGTGTTGGGTACAGAAACAGAAATAATTCGGGAAGACAGAAGCAAGTAGCCCTCGGGTCACAAGTTCGACAATTTTATTTGTTATTGTTAATACAACAACAAAAAACAAATGACATCCTTTACGATTCTTGTCTTTGTGTGCCTTTTTCCTTTTGCTATAACATGACAGTTAAAAAAAGATTTCTTTCCTTTCAAGGAAACTTTTCCTTCTACGCGTTCCACGTGTCAATTTTTCTTTTGTTTTTTTTTTGAAACTTTTCAAGTTTTTTTGAATAATTTTTTAAAAATTAAGAAACAGTTGTTGTTGTACATGGCTTCTGATGCACACGTGTAATAAGTTTGTGCCGGTGTATCTACCATCCAGGAGGACTTGAGATGGACTCACCGTTTATTATATAAACTTGCCTGTTCGTCCGTCCATCCTGTTTTCATCTATTCAACCCACAGGTCACCGTTTATTATATAAACTTGCCTGTTCGTCCGTCCATCCTGTTTTCATCTATTCAACCCACAGGTCTCATGCGATGAACTTGATACGGTAATGTGTTTTGGCTCAAGGAGGAGCGCCAGTAGAACCACTTTTTTGACCACATCCCATACGACGTCTTATTTTAAAGCAACTGTAGAGTCCTGTAGGGTATTTAATTTAGTACGTTATTCCGAAAGTTGAATCTTCTTGAGTCGACTATATTTCAAGTTTTTGTAAACATAATTCTTCTGATTCTCTTCTTCGTTTTCTTACAATCAATCTTACTAACTCTCCTTACAAAGCCCACTCATAAACGAAAAATCGAAGATAAATGATTTTTTAAAAGATCGTTTTTCAAAATATTTTTAAAAAATTTGTACATATAGAAATGTGAAGAAAAACAAATAAAAATTATTATAGTCGAGCATGGCCGACCATTAGGTATCCTACACCACTACGCCTAATACAGTCATTCACTCGTTTAGATAACAATGCACCCAAAAATTACAAATTATTACAAAATACAAAATACATGGACGAACGGACTGACAAGCAAGCTTAGTTCGATTCAGAAAATTAAAGATGGGTTTATCTTACGCCCTTCTGGATGTCACTTGCAAATTTAATATACCTTATGCTACAAGTGTGGTGTAGAGTACGTTAAAAACTCTGTTCACTTTAGATCAAATCTTGTTTGTCAACCGACTTAAACCAATGCGTAATAAGTAAGTTCACCTTTGATGAACAAAATCAAACGCCGAAAATAGTTTACTAAGTAAGAATTAATCAGTCAGCTGATTGAGGCCACGCAAAATATTCATTGAAGGTTTTAGATGAAGAGATGCTAAGAATTTCAAATTATATATGGGGAACTCACCTTCACTTGTCATTTTAGTTTTTGTCGTTTTTTCATCTTCTCTACAATCGGTGGCAAATGGGACCGAAACTACGGATTAATATTTTTTTTTATTTTTTTGCTTAATCTCTGTAAATTAAATTCTTTTCATAGACTATGCAAATCATACATATATGTATGTAGTTTACTTATTATGGTCACTTTCGCGGCATATTCTCCGAAGCCGATAAAAAGCGTTGCCATCGTACTACCATAATATCTCATCTAGTTCTCAGGCTACAATCTCTCGTGTGAAAAAAAATATTTTTCTTTATTTCATTTCAAAAGATTCTGAGCATCAAATACGTTGATAAAAATTTATAATACATATCAGTCTCATTTATAATTAATTCACTTTACCGCGACTTATGAGTAACGAACGTTTTCCATATCCATCATCAATAATGTTTAGAGTCTTTTTCATAAGATTTCCTCACCTAAAAAGTTAATCTTTCGGTTAAAATGCTAAACATATTGCATAATAATTTTGCACTTTAATTGAAACGAATAACCCGAAGGTGATCTTGTGAAAACGAGCTTTCATGGACCATAAAAACTAAATGACAATATTTATAAAACAATATTAATGCAATTATTTATTAACCTTCGTTTATCATAACTATAATTTTGCAGAGAAAGATGAGCACGATTAAGAAATTCAAACTATTTTTTAAAGCCAAAAACCAAAAACCAAAAAAACAAAAAAAAAAAACAAAATAAAACATAGTTAAGAATACAAAAAAAAGTAAATAAACGAATAAGAAATACGATTAAAGACAAATCAAAGGTAAAATTTGAAATGAATTTTTAAAGTAACGCTACAGTACAGTACAGTAAAAGGGGTTATGGTTGAAATGGCTCAAAACGAAGCTTTTCTTTGCATTTATTATTTTGCATTATTTGAAATTTATTTTTTTAAGGAGCTTTTTTAATCCGGCATATATGTGTAAAAGATGAACCGATGAAATATCGCGTTTCCTCCCTTTTATTTTTACAATCGTGGGTAATATTCCGCCTCCCCCCCACTCCCAAAAATTGTCCTTCTTTTTAATTTTGTAGTCAAATGCTGTACAAATAAATGTATTTTATCCTCTTAGTGCTCAATGGCGTAGATGAGTAAAAGCGATTAAAAATTTGCAAATTTTTAAAAAAGTCCTCAACGTATACGTGCACATATTTAAGAATTTTTAAAAAAAAAAAAAAAATATATATATATATGTATGCGTACGTATACATATTTATATTACATTTTCCAACTTATATATATATATATAGACGATCATGTATTTATACGCTTGTATATAGGCAAATATCGTTCAAGGGAATGGGTCCGTTTAAGTTCGCCTATTAATAATGAGAGATTGAATGATTCATGGGGAACATCGCGGAAATATATGCATATACTTGCATGATATCACCTAACGGTGTTACGGAAGTTTGGATAAGAATTTCTCATCTGTTCATGGATGGAGACAGAGATAGACATAGGAGAGTATCACCTGAAGGTCTTACGGAAGTTTGGACAAAAATCTCTCATCCATTCACGGATAAAGGAAGAGATAGACATAGGAGGGTATCACCCGAAAGTCCTTCAACAGTTTGGCTAACAAATTTCCACACATTCATGAATAGAGATATTTATCTTATTTCGTCTAATTCCAGTTCGCTGCATGCTCTGTAACATTGCGATTTATTTGCGAGTGTACTTAAAGAACATATCTTAAGGACTACGGCCCGATGTTATGATTGAAACGATGCAAATAAGCTTTGAATCGGTTGCATTCACTTATTATTATGTGTATTAAAGAGAAGAATTTAATCCGCCTTAATTCCTTATCATGGGCAACATTCTGAAAATTTTCCACGTCCAAGGTCCTACATACTAAATGACTTGTATATTTCCAGTGGAGTAACTTGCAGAGGTTATTCTCTTTATGTGAAAAATCTTAATGCTAATGACGCGCGTCATCATCATCATCAGCTAAGCCCTAATCTCACTGTAGACATCAGTTGGAATTGTATGAAGAAGAAATGAAATATATTTCGGCCTGCTAAGGGTTTACCTTTTGTCTGATATTCATTTGATTGTACTATGATCAAAAAATGAATCCATCACAAGTTTGTGGCCATAGTTTGTGGCGTCCACAATATTCAATTTCCAATGAACACATTTTTAGTCAAGCGATGTATGTTCATGTGAAGAGCGAGTTACAGAATAATTTTCAATATTCCTTCTGGTTAATCTTATAAGTTATAGGTAGAAAGTAGGTCGAAACAGTAAAAATAATGAAGATTTGATCGCTTAGCCGAATATGAATATGAGTCAGATCCTCCATAAAATAAATTTGGCAAAATTTCATCCTCGTCTATTTTTATAATTTCTGAATAAGAACGCATAACTGTTTTGCTTAGAGCAACAGAGGTTCGCTCAACTTACGCTTTATTGTCCATGTGGCCTCTTAGCATTTTTTCCCATTTTCAATACCAATTTGCCTGCAAGAATTTCATATTTTTCCACAACATGCATCACGGATGACAGATGGACGGAAAGACGGATAGACATGGCAAGAATATGCATACTTTGTAGGATCTCTGAAATTGTCTTTTTGGGTGTCGCAAGGATTATGACAAACCGAGTATACCATCATTTTTCAGCTGCGCGTATGAAAATTATTTTTCAAAATATATTTTGCATTTATTGTTGTTTATGGGAGAAATTACATAAGATAGTCAGTCAATTAATTAGCAAAGCAGTACAAGTGTTGCCAGGTGTTTCTCAAGTGAATTCCAATGCTCTGTTATTGGTGGTCAACAATAAATCATTGATAGATTTCCGGTTGAATACCGATCGCCGATTGTGAAATTCATTTATCATATTTGTTTGCTATACAAAAAAAAAAGAAAGTTAGATTCATTCGAATTGCCATCAAGGCGTTGAAAGTAAAAGGTTCGAATGGCTTTTTTAAAACAAAAGATAATTCGAAAAACAAGATAGAAATAAAAGAATCTTATGCTAGGGACTTGAACTGCGATTTCTTGGCTTTTATAGATGAATTGATTTTTTAGTTAATCTAATGTATAGTGTGTGTATAAATATACTTTAATGTATATGTATGTATGTTTTTTGTAAAATATTGGAATGGTATAAAATATGCTAAAGTTTAATGGACCCTTGATCCGTGACAAATAAATACCGTTAATTAATATTTTAATGCCTTTAATTGCAAGAGCGCAATGATTGTATTCATTAAAATAACGTCTACTTTATATCTCCTCTCTTTTTCTTCCTTTCTCTCTCTCTCTATCTATCTATCTATCTATCTATCTATCTATCTATCTATGTATGTCTTTTGAAACATTGCTTAGATAAACTTGGCCTAATAGGTGGTGAACCGCAGCCTCAATATCCACAATATCCATATATGCCACCACCACAACAGCCACCTCCACAACAGTCTACTGCGGGAACAGGTAATACCGGTGGCGCATCACCATTGGTCGATGATGGTCAGCAAGGCGAAAAACAATCCCAAAAAGTATAAAAAGCTATTATCGTCAATAATTATTGATTTCCAATATGAGAGAAAACGAAATTGCTTAAGAAAATTTACTTTTTTTTTTGTTTTGCAAATACGAAAATAAAACATACAATAAATAAACCTATACAACATCTACATACATTATTCATACAGACATAAATCATTAAACGTTAAACTAGAAGAGACAAAATGAAAATGCAAACCTTAGACAACTGGAAGGGAAACTTTGTGGCGGAAGGAAGGAAAGTTACAGAAAACCATTTCCACTTGAATTTACTAAACTAGCAGTCACAGTCACAGTGACAGCGATAATGACAGTGACAGTGACAGTGACAGTGACAGTGACAGTGATAGTGACAGTGACATCCAAAGCAACAGTGACAGCCGCAGCCACAACCACAGCCACAGCCACAGCGACAGTGACAACGACAGTAACAGCAACAAGACCGGTAAACACGGATAGAAATACTTTTAAACACGGAATAACTTTGGAATGACAAACAAATGAAATAAAATCAATTAAAATACTTATATATATATATATGTATATATATATATATATATATATATATATATAGACGACCGAAAAGTAAAAAAATATAAAAACAATATTTGCGCAGCGATGCAATATTTAAACACTTTTTAGACACAACAACAAAAACAAAAACAAAAACAACAACAGTAACAACAACAACAAAAACAATACTAAAGAAAACATAACCAAAAAAACTATATTTCAATAAATTTATTGCAAAACAAAATTTTCAAATAAACGAAAAATATTATTAAACTAAATAAATGAAATATAAAATAAAAGGAAAACAAAAAAAAAAAAAAGAAGAAAAAACATGAACAACAACCACAAAAATTATGGTATAATCATATACATACAAATATATATATACATAATAATATAAATGGTGTAAAAACAAAAAACCAAATATAAGAAAAAAATTAAATAAATAAAAGAAAAAAAAAAAAACAACTAACAACTAATTAGAGGAAGAAAAAGAAAAAGATAAAAAAAAAAAAAAAAAAAAAAAAAACAGAAGAGAAATTCAATTTGTTTGCATTAATATTAATTTCATTTAATGAAAAATCAACTAAATAAAGTAAAATTATATTAAACGAAAAACCAAAAGAGCTGAATGTATATATGAAACTTGCTGATGGTAGGCATCGTTGCAAAACAAATACACATATATGTATATGTATTTATATTTGAAAAAAAAAACTCCTTTAAAGATCGTAAGTTGTGTAGAGCGAGAGTCGTGCAGTTATTGCAAAAATATTAATTACTTTAATCAAATTTTATTATTATTCTTACTATTACGTATACAAAGAAAAAGAAAAAGAAAAAGAAAAAGAAAAAAAGCAAAAAAAAAAAAGAGAAAGAAAGAAAAGTCAATCACGCCAAATCATCTTCCAACCTCATGACTACTATTATTAATACTTATTGTAGAAAACCAAGTGAGTAATAAAATTTCTGTCATAATAAGTACAATGGATCTTTTCTTCTTTTTTTTTTGCTTCTTCTTTTTGCTTGTATTTTTATATTCACTTTCTTGCACCCATGACTTGATTGGTGGTGATTCTATCATGCCGTTGCAAAGACACGTACAGCAATGTCACAGTAATACAGTAGAAGTTACGCACACACATGTATTCTTGATAACAGAAAATTTTAACGACCCGGTAGCGAAGATCTTGACTTGCAAAAGCTTAGTGAGAGGTATTCGAGATTTTCGCGAGATTTGAATTTTTTTCTCTTTTGCTTTTTTTTTGTTTTTTGCTTTTTGTTTTATTTTTACAAACTCAGGTGCACTAAAGTTCCGATTAAAAACATTAGTTAGAACCTATTGAAGCCATCACACTATAGAGACTTCATTAGTTTGGCAAAGATCGCGCACAACATCTGTGTGGGTTGTTTCCCAAATGAAAAGACAGCCAGACACAAGCCAGCGGCTCAGCTAGCCATTGACAAGAAAGTATTTCGCAACTCTTGCAGAATATGCGTACTTGCGCAATGATAGCTTAAAGCGCCTCGAACTTTTGCCTGCAATATTGACAGTCTCGGAGCTGGTCTTCGAAAGTCGAATATCCCGAAATGAATGGATAGCAGGATACGGTTTTCGCTTATTGCCGATTATGAAGCATCGTACTAACCGTAAGTAGCGCAAGTAATCAACGACGAATGCCACGAAGGCCACGAATGCCTTCCTTGGCAGTTATATCGCCCCCGGCATAACCATGGAATTTGCTTGTTTGTCTTAATTGCCCTTAACTAGTGTTCTACCTCACAAGTATTTGACGCGTAGCGGAGAAAAAAGCATCCAAGAGGGGTGAGGGAAACCACTGTAAAATTTTCCGAATCTCACGAAATTTTTCCTTTCTTTTGCTTATTGTCAAAAAATTGTTCTTTAATTGATCGAAACGGATAAAGAAAGATGATTGTGAGCGTAAGAAGACTGCTTATAACGTACATACACGTCCATCCATATGTTCATTTTGGTGCGTTCGATGTCGATATAAAAACTCAAAAGTTGTGTAAAAAGTGCATGGGCATGGTCGGTTTCCTTTATTACTCCAAAATAAGTCCATTATAAATTTAAATTCTACAGCATAATGCATTTGCTTTTTACAAAACGATTTGATGACTTGTATCACATATTAGCTATGCCGTGACAGCAACTCTGAGAAGATAAAATTTTTCCGACGCGTTGTAGACGTCATTTGCTGGAAATTCTACACATAATATAATGAAGAGAAAGGAAAACTGATTCGTTTATAAATGTTTATCCGAATCTGTTGAGCAAATTTGTATATGTATATCCACAGCACAGCAAGGATGTCGGTCGAGCAGGAACCAATCAAATATTTCCTCAATTTTACATCAGCTACAAGCATTTCGAAGATTTTCAGTTTGCTCAAGAAACGAAGGCAGTAAGGAGACGCAATCAGTGGTCTTCGATTTGTAAGAAGCGGCATTGCCTCCAATCATTATACCCTACACCACTTGTGGTACAGGGTATATTAAGTTAGCGCGGCCGTATCTAACACACAGAACGGCTTAAAGAAAGGCCCACCTTTTTTTCTACCCATCGATTCAGAATCATAATCTCAATTTACCTAAGCCTGTCTGTCAGTCTCTCCGTGTGATGTCTGTCCATGTAAATTTGTGTTCAAGCTATAGGTTACAATTTTTGAGATATTTTCACGAAATTTGTTACAGTTACGTGTTTTGGGCCGAGGACAAACGCTATTGAATATGATTCGAATCGGTCCACTTTTTCGACCATCCCTTATATAACGCCCTACCATGAAAAATCGTTATATGGAAAAAAATTGTAATTTTCAAAATTTCTCGGCAAAAGTGGTTAAGTAGTAGTATTTCGGCATTCGAAGTTGGTATGAAAACTGTGAACCGGCTGACCCTACGAAATTGACCCTTAATAGTATTTTCATAAAAAAATTCGAATTGTGTTAGACAATGTGGTGTAGGGTGTTTAACGGTCGGCCTTGCCCGACTATAATGTTCCTATTTGTTATCGTTCTTTTCATTTGAATTTTTAAGATAACATCTTGAAAACAACATTTTGAAGCGAGCGAGCGTACGAGCGAGCTTTTCGATAAATTAATTTAAAGATTAGTTCGTCAACAAAAGCTTGCCTTGCCTTTTTCTTTGAATCAACAACTGGATCTTTTCGTTCAAACACCCATCAAGTTTCAGAAACCTTCTCGTACCATTCTCGATATATAGAAGATGCAAAGAAATAAATATGATTTTTGCAAAAAGTTTTTTTTTTCACATTTTCAAACTCCAAGCAATGCTACTGTTGACCGCAGAGGCCCTTAAATTATATACGTCCCGCGGTTACAGCTCCGGTGTTGTTATTTTTACAATACTTTAATATAGAAGATATTATAGTCAAAATCACAAGATCGGATGAAATCGGATGAAAATTGGCGCCGCCGGTATTATTGTGATTTGGAAAAAAATTATTTCCATATATGATAGGAATTCATTTAAAGATTCCAGTATCCGTAATCCAGCTCCACAACCATATTCAGAGAATCGGAGTTTTTAATTAAAGAGAGCTTTGTCCCGTCCACAACGATTCTTTCACATCATTCTTGAATGTTTAAGCCACAAAAAGAAGCAGGAAAAAATTCTAAAGGTGCCTATTCAGCAGTGTGGATGACTAATGTATTGTTTGCGTACTCTTCTTACCGTATCCATGAAAACCGAAGTGCATCTTCCTTGAAAAAAAAAAAAAAAAAAAAAAAATAGATAAAATAAAAGAGAGTATCAGAGTAAACTAGTTTAAGTGTTAGTAAGCGTTAGTAAGTTCGCACTCCTTCACATTCGACCTTATTTTAGATCTCATTTTTCCCAGCAATGTCGTAAACTTTAACTCTCTGTGACCAGTCATTGTTGTTTCTTCTTCTTAGATACTTAGAGAAAAATCTAATTGAATTTTGCATAAAACCCAATAAAGTAGAAACTAATTTTTCTATAGAAAGACCACAGCATACGAGGTGTGTTCAAAAAAAAAGACGACTTTTCAAAATTGTTCGGCTTCGATTCGGCTTCGATTTTCGAATTCTTCGTTTGTTCCGAAATTTCGAAACTTCGACTTATTTGTTCACCATAATCGTGCCTCAGTCACCGTATTCATCAACTTCGCATTACATGCGAACGGATTGAGAAGACAAAGAACGTATCGCTGCAAGAGCTCAAAATAATACCAAAAAACGCATATCAGAAGTGCTTTGAGGATTGGAAAACGCGCTGGCACAAGTGTGTTAGATATTATTCCAGGAAAATAAAAAGTCATCTTTTTATTGAACCCACCTCGTGCACCTCGTGCATTCAATTTATTTCCCCTCCGATCGATATCAATAAGTGAGTCCACACCTGAAAGACTTTGATTTGATATTGATGAACTCATATAAAAAAAAAAATATTGTGCATAAGGTGGCAGACTCCTTCCATCCTTGCTCCCTCTTTTAATTCTCTCTTTTAATTATATTACTTTAATAGATTTCTCGAAACTGTTTATAAAACATTCCAAATTTTGCTCTCGACACGTTTATGATTATAATCGTGCAAGCTATCGAAATTTTGAATTGATCAAGAAATTGTACAGTTGCATAGGAAAGATGGATACCATCTAAACGAGATGAGAACGGTAAGCACTACTCCGCTATAGAAAAGAAAAATCTTAATCTTCATCGTAGCTCATATCTAATAGAAGTTATCTATCACCCTTTATTGACATGGCTTTGGAACACATAAACGATTTCTGTTGGTGACGTAAGTTAGTGTCACCGTAATTTAGTCTTAACGTTCAGGAACAAAGAGAAGTTACTAAAAGCCAAATCCCAACGGCCCAATGCGGCGGATGCCGCATTAATTCGATTTTGCGAGTGTTAATATACTCGGTTGTTAAAGTCGGATGTACGAAAGCGCGCGTTGCCGCGATGAAAAATGATCCGACAACATTCGTTTGTTTTTCTTATTGCCGGAAAGACTGTCGCAAAACAAGTGGTTGTGCATCAGAATCAGAATTGACTGACTTTACGTTCCACAAAAGGCGCTGCTGCTAAATAACTAGGTCTTCCTAACAAACAGCTGACCATGGGTTCGAGCACGAACAACTTTCCGGCTAATGCATATGAAGCGTCATCTGTTTCGATTTTACATAAGTCCTTTAAAGCATCGCCGCTTTATTTCTTAAGTATTTGTTTGCACCAATCGACACAACCAGTTTTTTGAGCCTTTGTCAAGCTATGCGTGATCCAACGAAAACAAATCGTTTTTCCCAGCTGTGTGATGAATGAAATATTTAAGAGATGCTGGCAGAAGTGATGCCTAAAGGTGCCTCAATCCCAAAGTATGCCACACATGTGGACATTACTTTATCAGTCTTGGCACAGCGTCAATATTTTTTAGCACAACAAGTGATCTTCGATGACCTTTGACGACGATTTTCATTGAGAAGCGAATAGCGGTCACGACGACACTAAACTCTTCGTCATCCTCGCAAACCATGGAAATGAGTTGATCGATGCGTTCTTGTCTTGGCAAGACATGGCCAAGTATTCTGATGAAAAAAAGTTAAACCTTCCAGTAGAAACGACAGATGGCACCTGAGAAGTAGTAGTAGTAGTGCCGGAAATGAAAATGTAAACCACGTGCACCACGTACTATGGAACTTTCAGTGACTGATGGGGCCAAACGGAAAAAGCAAAATCGACTCAGAGTCTAAAATGACTTATCGCTTGCAGAACCTCATATGCCGAGTTTGTCCGAGTGTTGTAAACAAAATTATACATCCCCACCCTTCAAGTGCTCTATCAAAATAATAAATTACGCGCGTGCTTAACTATTCAAATTGTCGCATTTTGTTAGTTAATATTTTTTGAAAGGCAAGTCCTTAATATTACTGATAAACATACTTAACATTCGACGCTTGCAGATCAGGGCATAAAATGCTGAATCATTTTGTTTTTCCAAACCGCTTACAATAATACACATTCAATACGTATTAGTTTCCTTTGAAAGGAAAAACGGTAAACAAAACGATAACCTTAACAGCCATTTAGGGCATAATGAAAGCGTTAAGCTTGTGTGCGTAAACTCGAAAAGATATACACCGACACACTGTACACATCAGGACGTTGCATAGCGAATGATTGCAAAGAAAAAAGAAGAGAAGAAGAAAAAGAAAAAGAAATGACAAAAATAAATTCTCATGCAATTTAAATCGGTTGTCCGAGAAGTCTCCTGATGTACTTATTTATAGAAGAGTTACATAAATGAATGAATAGATAAATAAGTGACGCCTTTTTACTACACAATATTTACCGCATATGTACATCTACGTGCGTACGTATTCAGTGCTTGAATTAATTTCTATCGGTTCCGCAAGAGAATGAATTCTCTCTTCTCCCCTCCTTCAACGCAACAAGATCAGAAGAGCTAACACCTTCCGCTACCGCGATTGAAGTGTTTACTGTATTGGCTGGGCAACAGATGTGATTAGATCACAACGCGCCTCTTTCTTTTTTAATTGCTTTAGTAAATTCTGGACAAGCTTGTAATACATAATACCCATAGTAGGGTAACAATTCGCAAGATATTTCAGTTCACGACTTTCATCTGAGAAAACATTCACGCTTAAGATAATGAAATCAGATCTTATGCGAACGGATCATCAAGTGCCATCAAGGTCTGTCGATTTCAATTTAATATCGCGTAAATCATTTATTTTCGAGTCACTGAATTGTGTGCCGTGTGTGTAACCGTTTCGAGAATATTATCTGTTCGAGAGTATTGTCTGTAATCGCTTCCTCTTATTCGCTTAGCAGTTTGTGTCATGCATTTTCACTTAATTTTTCTAGCGCGATTCTTAGGACGCCCGGTCAACGGTCTTTGCCCTTAGCGCCATTTGCGCTAATCACTTAAAAGGCTTAAATGTCGCGATTTCTCACAGCAATAACTTGCTTTCCGATACTTGAGTAAATTGTTCCCACGTTCGAAATTAAGTGACTTAGTGACTCAAGATCGACACGGACTCGTTAGGATTGTCTATTGTACGAAATTAAAGAAATTAATTCAATGCAATGATGAGTATTGAAAAATAAAAGCATTACCCCGTGTGCCAGTCCAAGTGTTAAGTAAGTTATAGCGACAACTCGTACAAGTTATTTTTGCATAAATTATTATTCATATATTATTAAATGTATGACATATACTGCAATTTACATACGCGCAAACATTTAGGGAAAATCATGTGAAAACCCTTGTCAACAGCAACAACCCCCCTCCCATCATCCTATCGATGGAATTACATTTTCCTATGGATACATCATGTTACACTTTAATGAGTATCAATCTCGAGCTTCTAAGCGAACTACACTCTATATATATATATATATATATATATATATTATTAGCAACATGGCCGATTGCTCCTTCGGTTTTTTTTTTTTCTTTTTTTTTTTCTTTCTTATTCAAAAGGGTATGAGTCGATTTGTTACCCTTTTCCTAAACATCAGAAAAGAGCATACAGGATATATGTGCATTTTATGATCGGAGCATGCGCTTTATATTTTTAAATTTATTAATTCGTAAGAAGCAATCAAAAGCAAAAGGCATGGAAACAAAAAAAAAAAGAAAAATGGAAAAAGAAAAAAAAAACCTATAGCTATAGGATTCTGCTGGTTGGAATTAAATTCTTATCATTGCAATGCTTGGTTTAGCAAATTTCTGTTTCCGCGTATATATAAATAAGAAGGCATCTTTCGGCGAACATTTAGTCACTTTGTTAAAGTGTGCTTTTCGAGATTTTATTTAACGCAATGGCATCGCAAAAACAATATTAAAAGAGTTTTTAAGAAAAGAATAAAATCTTAAGTTGAACGAAGAAAAGAGCATTAAAAGTCAAACAAAAGCCGGTAAGTGGAAAATTTACTTATTCTTGGTGTGATTATCCTTAAAAATGTTCTAAGTTCTGTCAAGGATTTGTTATTGCATTCAGTAAATAAACGAATTAAAACTCAATGTGGAAATCTTGAAATTAATATTGAAATTGTTGTAAAGAGAAAAAAAAAAAAAACCGTTTTTTCCTTCATAGAAAACTCTTCTTCGATTTTCTATCATCAACTATTTGAATGAATATGTAAAGTTCTAAGCCCATATAAGGAATGTATCTACGTCCACACTAGGCGGTACATGTCCTTCCATTAAACATGCGTTCAGCGAACTCAAGCCTTATAAACGGCTTATTATTATTGATTAATTTATTCAATTTTTTTGTTTTCCTCTTCATAGCGTTAATATCGTTTCCTATTCCGTTTTAAGAAAAATCGGTCTTTGCATTGTCGGCTTATTACTCAATTAATTCAGATCTGCAAACGCTTCATTAAAAATGACAATGTCCTCGGCAAGCATAAGCAGCCCATAATGCAGCCCAAAATGTTTCCAACATACACGTCCGGATATTACATATATTTAATAAAAGTAGTCTGCTGTTAAGGGTTGAATGTTGGATATAATAAAATGGATAAATAATAGATATCCCGGACCATAAATTTACATAGTGAGAGTTCTTGCAACAGTTTCAGTAAATCGATGTGTCAAAGTAATAGCAATAAAACCAAGTCGGTTTGTTGCGATGACAACCGAATATTGCAATATCTAGCACTGCATAAGAATAATTCACCATATCATGATCATATCATGATCATAATATCATCTATATCAGTTGACTATATATATATAT
>KK502452.1:834028-902189 GCA_000688735.1 Glossina austeni
ATACATGTATATATATATATATATATATGAATATACATGTATATATATATATATATATATGAATATATATATGTGAATATATAGAATATATATATAGAATATATATATATATAGAATATATATGAATATATATATATATATATATATATATATATATATAGGACGGAAGTAGTGTCTACGTTGAGATGATATGGACGCGTCTGTAGTGAAAGTCAGTGTGTTGACAAACAGCGGATATGAATATTTGAGTTTATTTGCAAGTCAACAGACGACATAGATCTTCTTCCTCCGTTTGTTCAGTTCACTAAACTTTGATCTTAACTTGAGACTTGATTCTTTCTGCCTTTTGGTGCTCGGAATTTTTTGGTTATTGTTTTTAGCATTCTCGGTCACGTGTTTCTTAAGTTAAGTTATAAGACGTTAACATATCTTGATTAACATAATCGCTCAACTTAAAGACATTGTACTCTCATGGGCAGAACATTGAAATCAGTTGACTTGGTTATATCTAAATTCTCTCGAGCATAGATGTTAATGACTATCCATTTATTTCAAGAACCGCTCTCAAATCGTCTGCACTATATGGACACAAGCTGGTATCAACGTATATTATAAAAAGATTGACTAACATTATCTTTTAATCTAAAGGCTCGTCTTTTCATTTGGCAGAGCACCGTAATCAGCTGATTTTGTTATATGTGCATAGTCTCTGAAAGAAAGAAAACTTCTATCAGTGTATAGTTGTTTATCTAATTTAAAACTTTAGGGAAATAAATGTGAGAACGTTCCGCAAGAAAAGAGATTCGGAGATTCGAAGGGAAATAAGTCTCACAAGTCCTAGCAAGCTCTGGTGCATTTCGTGCTCTCATTTCCTTGTATCGGTTATTATTAAATTAATTATATAACGAAAGTCTGGGTATATAAGAAATATGTGTACGGGAAGACTGCTTGAAAGAGTGATTTTGTTTGAATCAGACATTGATTGTAATAAATATTTATTATAAAATAACTTCTATTGCACCTGTGACCTGTGCGAAACGGAAGGTGCAGTGAATTAAGATAGAAAGAGAATTTGTAAAGAAATTGAGGAAAGATGTGAGGATATTATGGAAAAAGTCATATAAAAAGAAAAGTAATAAATAATAAATACTTAGTGACCGGTTCATAGAGTGCGTTTTTGGAACGAAAATAAACTGCAAAAAAAAGAATATATATATATATACGTATATATATATATATATAAATAAATAAATAAAAAGCTGCACTGAAGGAATATAGAAAGAAAAAGATATTAAAAACAAAATCGGTTACTAACGCAGCGTCTTTGCGTATGTATCTACATTTAATAGGAAGCCAGCCAGTCAGACGGACTGCCGATTTCTTTTTATCATAAAACAACCCCCGAATGGATAAAAATTACAAAAAGTGTTTTTATTGCACGGCCTAACTAAGAACTCATTCACGCACATACAGTATTTAAGGGTAGTTTGTTTATGTAAAAACATACATATACACACACACATACATTCCAACTTAAAATACATGTACATGTACATGTATATGTATATGTATATGTATATGTATATTATAGAAATCTCTAACGCAGTAGCCGGCCCGTTTAGTGTTGAGCATGCCACAGTTGAACAGCGTCATTCAGAGCGTGTGGACCTTAATTTCAATTTGGCGGAAGCAACATTTCAAAAACTTTTAAATCAATTTCCCCCAATTTCACTTCACACAGCACCCTTGTGTCGTTCTCTCAAACTCTCTCTATCTGTCTATCTCTATCTCAGACACTCGTTCAATCGAAATTCATTCGTTTTGTGTACTTTGTAAGCGTTTTGTGTGTACATACACAGAATTTCGCGTGCGTTCGTTCGTTCGTTCGTTCATTTGTTTGTTCATTTAATACGTTCGGTCCTCTTTTTACAAAGGTGTTGTTGTAACTGAGAAATCAAGAATTTCTAGTTTGGATTCAATTTATAATAAATTGAATTTTGAGTTTGTGTGAATTTGCATAAAATTATTTAACATATTTTTTGGCTGAACTCCTTGGCGAGTTGCAATAAATCAGTAAAAGTGGAAACTCCAAGGGCAGAAACTCCAATCAAAACGGAATCCGTAACAGAGGACGAGGTACCGGTAACAACGCCAACCACACCACCATCACCGTCGGCAACCGCAACAACACCGTGTTCAGGAGGAGGTGCACCAAAACCGACACCGACACCGACCCCGACGACCGCGACCGTAACCGCGACCGCGACAGCAACCGTAACCGTAAAACCAACGAGCGGACCTTCTTCGAAACGCTTCAAAATGGCCGAAAACTGCAGTAAGTGCAAAAAAGTGATTACCTCTAAGGAGACGGGCATAAATTGCAGCTGTCAAAAAAAATTCCATCGCAGTTGTGTGAATATTGATGATACCTTATTTGAAGCCATCCAAAAGAATCCGATGATTGTGTTCAGTTGCGACGATTGTCGCCAGCAATCGCCTAAAGCTATGGCAGCTAAATTGCAGGCATTAGACGAAAAATTAAACAAAGTCAGCAATGGGGTCAATCAAATACAGGGACGCATGTACCAGCAGTATTTTCAGTTTGGCAACGCTAACAATCAGGGCGATGCCAAGAAGCAGACCAACAATCTAATTGTTGTCGGCAACAATTGCAATTCGGACCGTTTGCAGGTCGTCTGCGATTATGGGCGTTGGGTGCAGGTTGGCAAATTTGCCACTTCCACCTCCGAGGAGGATATTATTGAGCATTTGGCTCAAGAACTGAAAATCAATAAAAATCTAGTCAAATGCACTAAACTGGTTAAAAACGATGCCAATTTGGCTGCATTGTCATATTGTAAATTTAAGATTTCCATACCGGACTATCGCTTCAATGAGCTGTTCAACGAGGCTATTTGGCCCAGCGGTGTAATGGTGTCGCCCTTCACTCCACGTTCTCAGCTAAATCAGAATCGCATTTAAGTGAGGTTGGACCGTGGGGGCGGCCGGGAGAGTGGTGGAGGAGCATTAGAGACGGTTACGAGACGTCGTAGAAAGAAACGAAAAGAGCGAAAGTTATCAAAAATCGAACAGAGCGAAGCAATCGTTAAAACCAGTGAGAAAAGCACCAGTACTGAGCATGAGAATGACAATGAGAATGAGCATGAGAATGAGCATGAGAATGAGCATGAGCAAGAGCACGAGCAAGAGCACGAGCAAGAGCAAGAGCAAGAGCAAGAAAATGAGAATTGCAGCGAAATAAAAGAAAAGGAGACAAAAGATTTTTCTATAAGCAGAGACGATGATTTAGAAGATGACATGATAATGCCTATAGATATGATGAGAATGAATGAGCAAGAGCAAGAGCAAGAGCCGGAGCAAGAAGAAGAAGAAGAAGAAGAAGAACAAGCTCACACGGACGATGAATTAGAAAATGAATAAACTGCATATGAAGCATGCGAATGATTTGGTAGGTTGGAGGATATTTTAAAGTTTGATTGTAATGGGGTGGATAGAAGTGAATACAAATACATTGATACATTGGCTGGGCCCACAACAACAACAATAACAACAACAACAACAACAACAACAACAATTTTTCGAATACTTTTAAGCAGTTCACAGATATGACGTTTTTTACATGCAATTGTTCTTTTTTTTTCTCGTTTCCTTTTTTTTTGCCTTACTGCCTCTCTCTCTCCCTCTCTCTATCTCTTTTTAATAATTTAATACATTCCAGCAAACCAAATATAAAAAAATTAATTAATTCTTATAACAATTTGCATACGATGGTATGATGTGAAACGACAAAAAAAGATTTAAACTTTCTGTGCGAAGAAAACAATTCATAGCTTAAAGAGTAAAAAGAGGACTAAAGCAAAAAAAAAAAAAATATGAAAAGATATGAGGAAAGCAAAACTACAGACAATTTTATAAAATACTTAAGAAAATATAAAAATAAATTTTAAAAATATTTTAGAATTTTAAAATACTTAAAACATAAACATACATACATACATACATACATACATAAACACACACAAAGGAACACACACACACACCCACACACATTTGCATACATATATGTATTATTACAGATAAAATAAACCGAAAAAAAGAGACTTTTGAGAACAATTTTCAATATATTAGTCATTCACCCCCAAAATGAAAGCAAAACAATACCATAGACGATAACATAGTCGTTGATATGTACATTTTTACATATAAACGTACCACCATGTTGTTATTTTGTATAGCTGTTGTACCGGAAAATTACGAAAAAAAAAAAAAAAAACAAACAAAAGAAAAAAACACAAAAAAAACCGAAGAAAAAAAACAAAGAGCAAAAAGCAATGGATGGATGTAAAGCATATATAGACAATATGTACAACAATCCGAAAAGTCGCTAGTGCGGTATGAATTTCAACAAGAGAATTATTTGGTCATTAATTAGAGCAGAGAAGCAGAGCAGAAAGTAATATTAAAGTAAAAATGTAGGAGAAGTATATGTTGAATGAAAATTCAATCGGAAGGCTAACGATGAATGAGAAACAAATGTATTGAATAATATATGAAAAAACAAAAAACAAAAAACAAAAAAGAATACAATTTTTCTTAATATTTCCAAAGATTTGCTTTAAAAGTGTAATTTGTAATTACTTTTCGATTCACTGATAAAATAAATAATGTAATGAAAAATTCAAATTTTTGAATTCAATAAGCATTCCAAGCAAAATCCTTTATTTATTTATTTTAATAAGAGTTTTATCTTTTTTTCTTTTCATTTGGTTTTTCTTTTATTCCCATCGCATGGGAATGGACGATGTACTTCTTAACTAAACCTGGTGGTTGTATGAGGGAAAAAAATAAAATGGAATGGCAGAATAGTTAATATATTCGGAATTACGGTGCAATTCCAAATGAAGATAAACACAAACCCGTCTGTCCTGCAGCTTTCTTAATTGTTCTTTCTTTTTTTCGGCTTAACACTTACGGGCATCACGTATCAAGTTCTTATAAAATTTAAACAACAAAGTTATTATAGATATGGAAACGTGTTTTTTGTGGAAATGTGTTTTAGTCGCAATCGAAAATCGAAATCGAAATCGAAATCGAAATTGTACATAACGCATCCATCTAATGCAAGCTAAGCTACAAAGTTCATTTATGTAGGACATGTTTCCGCCTATGTTTACGTGCTGCTAGGTAAGTCGGATTACGTTACAACACATCGCAAAGATTACAATATAATTGCTTCTCTCCATTACCGTTTACTGTCTAACGCTCTTTCATATGCGACTAAAGAGTCTGGGTGAAGTCAGATCTGTCCGTTAATTTGTGCACCTGCTACCCCCCCCCCCCCCCCCCCCCCCCCCCCCCCCCCCCCCCCCCCCCTCCCACTCCCACTCCCATCCACCGCTCCTACTGCACTTTTGAAAGTTTCAAAAGCTGCGTTAAAAAGCCGCACAAAGTGACAAAATGACGCCAAAAAAAAAAATATAGGCGTGACCTGCCCGTAAATTCAATCCAGAAGCAAACGTTAAACGTACGTATTTCATAATCAACGTTGAGGTTACAATATAAAAAACTAAAAGAACTAAAATTCGCTATGAATATTAACTAAAAGGTGACGAAAATGCCTAACGTTCGACCCGATATGTGAAGTACGAAGTGATGGGTATTCAATTCGAATTTCTCTTACTAGTTTTACTTAAGATTTCTTATTTTAATAGATGAGTAATGAGTCAATGTATTAAATATATATATATGTATATATGTATACATATATATTAATATATATATATATATATATATATATATATATATATCTTGTGTTTATTTATTTATTTATTTATTTATTTATTTATTCATTTATTTATTATTATTATTATTATTTTTAATAGCTTTGTTACTCTATGAAAAGAGAATTTTTTCTATAAAATCTTTTAAAATAAAAATTATAAAAATTTAGTCAAGCAGTATTTATATATTTAAACTATTATATAAAATTATAATAAAAAGTAAAAAAATTTAACTCTCTTTTTCTCAATATGAAATGAAATTTTCAAAACTTTGGTGATGACTTTGGCGTTCGTTTACGTAAAGCAGCCAAATGATGCAAAAATCTTATATCTTATAAACTCTGAGAGAAAGAGGAAAACAATTTATTAATAAAACTGTAGTTTAAATCATTTTCAAAAAGCTTTGTCGTCATTTTCTAGAGAATTTCGTAAAGAAATATTAATAAAAGTATTACAAATATTACCAACCAAAATAAAAAAAAAGGAATTATATGAAAATTATTAAATTTATGCTAAACCTTCTGAAATTTTCTAAAAAATATTACGAAAAACTTAAAAAAAAGAAAGAAAATATTAAGAAGAAAAACAAAACAATTTAAAATCATTACTTAGCAATATAATCTCAATCAATATAAAGTATTCATTGACATTAACACACACACACACTCGCACACACACACACTCGCACACACACACACATACACACACATACACACACACATACACACGCACACATAAACACATAATAACACGAAAATCGATTTCGGATTTTGCTCTTTTTCCCGTATATATATACATATGCACGCACACAATTTTCTTTCGTTTTTCTTCTTTACTTCCCCTTCCTTTGATGCGGTGTATGAAAATTGTAGATGTGCAGAAATAAAATGTCTGTCTTCTTAGAGTTTCATTTAAAATTGACAATTTTTTCCTTTCTTTTTTTTTTTTTTAATTCTCTTCTTTAAAAATTTATTGTCAACAAATTTTATAAAAAACAAAAAAAAAAAAAATAAATAAATAAATAAAAAAAAGTTGAATACAATAATATTCACACTTGCAAATTTAACAAAATTAAAGAAAAACTGAAATTTATGTACTTAGTATACATATACATATGTACTTATTATGCATGCATGTATTTATGTGGAATTTTTAAATAAATTCTAAACCAAAACAAAAAAAAAAAAAAACAAAAAAAAAAACAAAATTTCAAAAACACAAAAAAAAAAACAAAACGAAGAAAATATTTTAACTATTCATTCGTTTTATTTACAAGCGAGGAGGAAATAGGTCTTTTTTATAATATACGTGTGCGTTACCCACAGCTGACTTTGAAATCCTTGATTATGTTTACAACAAAAATTGATCGCATTGTTACACACGTAAATTTTCCTTATTGCTAGCAGGAATTTGATTACGGACCAAGGATATAATCTTAGTAGTCCTTCAGTTTATATTTATGAACTCTTGCTACAACCGCTCTTGTAAATGATAATTATATATATCTCGTAGCTATGTACATTAGCCTATGGCTTTGTAATTAAAATAATCATAATAATAATAATAATAATAATAATAAATGAAAGTGAAATAAAATGAAGGATTCTATATATAAAAAATTCGACCCGAGAAGATTGAATCAGGGGCGTTAGTCTGTGAGTCGCCTTATGTTGTACCTCAGTGCAGTGAGCATTAGGAAAATTTTCAAGATGTACAAAGATGTGTGATGGGCCGGCCAAAAAAGAAGATTCCGATGCTCTCTACTATCTTCTCCCAAGGCTACAAAGGCGGGAGGTTCGAAAATTCGTAAAACGCATTATCGCATAATCTCACTTATGAAAATGAAACTTTAATACCTTAACTTTAGCTTTCACAAACTGTTAGATTGTTCCGAGTAATTTCTTCTTTTTTTTTTTGTCAAAATGAAAGGCGATTTTTCCATAATGGATAAATACACTATTATGAACGATCGAATTTGATAAATATTATTTTTCAGCAATCTTACGAATTGTTATTCGCCGGTTACCATCAGCTAATCCATTTATTTTGTTTTCATCCGCCTCAATTGACCTTCTCGAAGGTGGTACCACCTTCAATATCAAAATTGCCGGAACGAAATTTTGGAAACCAGTTTTGGCATTGGTCTTCTCTCAATGCATCGTCTTCGTACACATTCCTTTCTTACTCGAATACCAGTTTCACTTTGTCGATAGTAAAAACTAAAATACTAAGGCTATTCTGCAAAATCAAACCAATCTCTTCAAAGCCAATGCTATTATATTAGCTGTCGAAATATATAATGGAAATATGGTTGATCTTCAGGGGCTTAATGTCGTTATATCTTTAGAGGTTTAACGTCGCCACCTGGCATGAAGCCGTACCCAGAAGCGTTCCCTAGAACCATCGGCAATTTGTCTAAGTCAATTGAGGACCCACCAAAGAGTAAGACAGTCCTCATTGAAGGGCGGCCTTACTGCCCTGAGGTACCGAAATAGAAAATGGATGTGGGCCACTTTTTTGCTTACTGGTTGGCGTCGCGGCATATCTAAACACCTCTTCGATAATTCCCCACAAAACTTCGGTGTGACCACAGTCACCATGAATACTCCCCGAAGAGACGTACCAAGCAGTCAGATAAGAAGGCGATCTCTCGACAGTCAGATGGGTAGTGCATCTTCCTACCAGGAGCAATCGTCCTTTTGGGCAACCTAATCCCCGTGGACACCTATTAACTTCATGGCTTATCGTTCGTACCGAAGTTATACCATGCAATACACCTTTGAGTGATCTCTTACTGTACCCCACCGCAGCCACTCTTGCCTTCAGACTCTCTACACATCCCGGTAGGCCATCCCAACACTGTTCTTTCTCGAGGAAATCATGCTTCCAAGGTGGTCATCACGCAGCACATACCCAACCCTCTGTACTCCAGCCTTAAGCCTCTTAAATATCGCTGGCCATCATGCGGTTTGATGACCTGCATAAAGAAGAAGCAAAAGGCCGAAGAAAAATGCTGTCTTCTCATTAGAAAAGATACACTCTTTAGGCTTTCAAGAGAAAAACCCGTTGCCAGGTTATGGAGAGCAAACCTTAAAAAGTCTTCTTTGTCGTTGACTGTGCGACTTTCGGAAGCGCGAGCTATAAAAGCAACAGTCAAGGTTTATAGGTTTGGTAGCACTACCAAAGGTTTCGGCACATCTATGTTCACCCATTCGGTGATCCCATAATTCCGCAAATGCAATTCAATTGACGCAGAAAACTCACGAACAATCCTTGTTCTCTTCTTTGTAAAATGAAATGCAGGAAAATAAGCAGCAATTGCATCATCATATCAAATTGCTGATCGTATCAAATTTTATTATCAATATCGAGAAATTACATTATTTAAGTCCATATGGATGCTAACGTCGTCAATTAAAAATCGTCTTACATTCGACTGAAACTCGTATGTCCAGAGTAACTATTTGATCAACTCTATCATACAAGAAAGTAATTCGTGATAAATACTTCAAGTTGAATGTGAAGAGTTGTAGACAGATGTAGAAACCACAGTTCACATCTAACTTTAAGCGTTTAAGATCAAGTCTAAGAGAAAAGGAAAATGGTCGATTCTTTCAAAGACTAAAAGCTCTATAAAATGCTCACTTTCGGCATCATACATATATGCATATTATAAACATATATCGACATAAGTAGCCGAGTAGGTAGAAATCACGACTGTCACGTGGAATTGCATTATTTTTTTTCGTAATTACGATCAGTCGGTAAGGGGCATACCGATTGTGCACACAACTACTAGACTGCGTCCGCTTTCCTATCCCGCTTTCTTACCTACAGTCACCGTATTACCCGAATGGGGAACATCCCCTGAGTCATTGATCTATATTTAAAAAAAAGAAAAAAAAAAAAAGAAATCGATTTATCTGTGATTTTTCATGATCACTGATTATGCATTGAAAAAGTAGAAAAACAGCAAATCAAAAATTTCATGGCATCTATTTAGAGGTTTTCAAATGCTCTCAAAGACATCGGACGCAGTGCTAAAGACTAGTGTGCGCATTTTTATTTGAACTCCTCAAAGCAAGAAAGACATTGACTCCTTGACTCTTGTTCTTCAATGAAAGAAATTGAAAAATTGGGATTTTCGATTAAATTGAAATGAAACTGAAATGGTTCCGGAATCGGAGACATCTTACCAAACGACTTATCATCTATATTCGCATATGATAGCAGCAAATAATTAATGAGTATAAATATTCATTTGTACTTTGCAGCAGAGGGACAGAAGAAGGATATGTTTTATCGGCAAGAATACCCCGCTCTTGGAGATAACACAAGTCTACGGAAAAGACTCAGTGACAAATTGAAAGAATTCATAAAAATTTTTGGGGGTTATGAAGCATATCATTTTTCGACATTTACAAACTTTGGAAAGTGGTTACATAGGCCAGTCGACGCTTCCGCTTTGGGCATTTTTCGAATGCTATATGGTACCTTTTATTCTTATTTTTTTAATATATAATTTAAATATTTATTTTTAATTCAATATTTTCAAGGCTTAATTATGTTAATTGACCTAGCGGAGGAGAGAGGCGGCGGTCAAATGGATGTGCGTTTCGGAGAACCATTAAAATGTCATTTTCCTTTGTTTGGAGGGCTAAAGGCGTTCTCGTTTCCAACGATGGGCTGCATTTATATGATCATGTGGTTTGGAGCGGTTGGCATTGCATTGGGTTATCGTTTTCGGCTGAGTTGTTCAGCCTACATTCTACCCTATTGGTATATATTTTTACTAGATAAGCCGTCATGGAATAATCATAGCTATTTGTTTGGCTTGGTGGGCGTTATGTTACTATTTACTCAAGCTAACCATTATTGGTAAGAATTTCATATTTGAGTTTAAGAAATTTTTCAATTTAAAACTTTTAGTGCCTTGGACAAATATTTGAATCCCAGTCTTCCAAGTACGGTACCATATTGGAATTATTTTTTAATTAAATTTCAATTTTTCATATTATATATGTACGCGGGATTGAAGAAATTTTCTCCAGAATGGTTGGCCGGTTACGCTATGTCTTCATTAAGCCACCATTGGGTTTTAAGGCCATTTTGTTGGTTTTTGTCTTACGAAATGGTTGACTTATTAATAGTCCATTGGTTTGCAGCCATCTTTGATTTTTCCATAGCATTTTTTATGACTTGCGAATTGACTCGCGTGTGGGCCACGCCATTCATGCTACTATTTCATTTAATGAATTCGAGACTCTTCGTTATAGGTTAGCCAGAGTTACTTAATATATTTTCCGTTAATCGAAATTCTCAATAATTTGCAGGTATGTTCCCATGGGTTTGCCTAGCTCAAGTGCCCATGTTTTATGGATGTGATTGGCCTCGCAAAATAACGCGTCTAAATTGTAAACATTTATCGTTTTGTATACCAAGGCCAGAGATTGAAGGCAAAAGTCGAAATGCTGAATACAAAAGAGATTCGGCGAAATCCAATATGGATGCAAAGGTTCCTGATAATTCGAGCACGCATTGTTTAAAGCTAGAGAAATACCAAACCGCAAATATGAACCCATTTCAAAAATGTCGCGCTTTATTAGTTTTATTTTATTGCTGCCTGCAGCTATTCCTGCCTTATTCTCATTTCATAACCCAAGGTTATAATAACTGGACAAATGGCCTGTACGGCTATTCATGGGATATGATGGTACATTCTTATGAAACGCTAGAGGTGCAAGTCAAAATTGTCGACAATTTAAACCAACAAGAACATTATATGGATCCTTATGCATTTACCGAATACGACAGATGGACAAAGTACGCTGATATGGCTAAACAATACGCTCAGTGCATACAAAAAAACTTACACCGACTTTATTTAAAAAAATCCAACGCTATACCGCTCAAATCCTTAAATATTTCTATTTACTTTGACGTCTGGTGTTCGATGAATGGTCGTTTAATGCAGCGGGTATTTGATCCTCGTGTTGATTTAGTGACGGCAGAATGGTCTCCATTAAAGCGAACTGCTTGGTCTCTTCCATTGCTAGACGAGTTTAAACACATTCGCCCTAAGTTACTAACTATAAGCGACGAGGTCTACAACTGGAATAATGCTACTGATGTTCTTTTCGTAGCCGATTATCCAAGTTTAACTTTGAAGAATATGTTGCCGCCCGATATCATTAACACTACGCTGACAATTCTTGAGGGCAACGTACGTTATGCTGAAATGGAATTTAACGAGAGCTATTTTCTAACTGCTGGAAAATCGGTGACCATATCCGGCGGTGTAGAGTATCGTGTTACTACAGTTGGTTTAACTCCCGCGATTTATATGATAACCTATACAAATAAAACTATATTAGAGGACATCCTGAACGTAGGAGGAGATAAAGACAACGCGCCGAGGAAACCTTGGTTGCCACTGTTGCAAGAATTTAAGGTCAGATTAGAAAATTATAAACGCTTCCTGCAACACATGGGCAATTGTGTGCTGTACCTGATGTATGGCGTACCCATACCTTTGCAACTGAGAGAAAAACATATTAACCTGACATAAAACTTCCTGCATCGCTCATGCATCAATTTATTAATACGTTCAAAATTCTGAAGTTTTGCTTCCGATTGAATTCACACACAAACAAGCTTTTCAAATAAACTAAAAATGTGGTAAATGTAAACAAGTTGGAAAATTATATTCGGCTGCGCCCGAATCGTCTACATACAGGAACTTTATCTCAAAAAAAAAAAAGCTCCAAGAAAATAAAGTATGATATTTTATATTATTAGGTGGGCGTGGCAGATTTCTTTCACATTTCTATACACACACGGAAGGACCATTTACGAAATATATGTCCAAGTTTTTGTCGCAGTGTTTGTTGCTATAAAGAGGCAAAAACTTTACATTGTCGTGCTTTTGAAAACAGAAGTTTCTTCAGCCCACGTGGCACTGCGGATTTGACCCATTTTCAATATCAATTTTCAATGTCCTTGCTAAACATAAAACCGATATCTTCATTTCTGCGACCAGGAGTATTTTTATCAAGGAAATTGCATATATGGACGCGCTTAAATCTATTAAGGATTTGATAGAGATCAGCAATATATATATATATATAGGGCCATGAAGTGTTATTCTGATAAAATGCGGAATTCGTTTTGACGATGTGAAGGTGGAATTTGGAATTGGAATAAAAGCAATTGCAACTAGAACGGATCAATAGAGAACGTTTCCATATAAGATGGACGAGCGAAATGAAGAGTAATACCTTTACGAGTCGTTAAGCTTTCAATTCAATCTTTGCAACTTTTAATCGGTTGTTTTAAACAACTGGTTATTTTTTTTTTTATTATTTTTTATTTAAATATGTTTACCTAATTTTATAAATTCTATATGTACAGGAGGAGGAACATGCTTATCTCTAAATTCATTTTTGCTCGTCAGTGAAATGTACCGTAATTTACTTTTCTTTTAAAACTTTTTCACTTAATAAATAAATGTTTTTAAAACTAAAATTTTCTACAAATTTCTCTGTGGTTTCAAAAAGCACATAAACGTAGATATCGACATTGCTTAGTTAATAACGAGGCAGTTCGTAACATTTCGTTAATATAGATTATTTGAACGTGTAAATATGTACATTTTAGTGTTTATATTGCATTTTTGCTATCTGCGGCAGATGTAGCTTACGATCAAAATTGCTGCGTTTGTGTTTCCCATAATCGTGCGTATAGACCATTTCTCTTAAGGAGCTCGGCGTGATTGCCCCGTTCGCCAACACGACCGTTTTCAAGTACTAAAATCTCATCGGCATCCATGACAGTAGATAAGCGATGAGCTATACAAATACTTGTACGTCCTTTAGTCGCACGAGACAAGGCTTGCAAGATATTCTAATAATGTTGTAATAAAGTTTGGAAAGTTTTGCATGTATTCCAGTTATGAGATAGGTAAACCGTTTTGCACTCACATGTTCTGTTATGGAATCCAAGCTACTAGTGGCCTCGTCAAATATTAAAATAGGCGCATTTTTTAGTATGGCCCGAGCTATGGCTACGCGTTGTTTCTCACCGCCCGACAATTTGAGACCCCTTTCGCCTACCTGCGTTTGATATTTTTTAGGCCAACGCATGATATTTTCATGCAGATCAGCCATACGAGCAGCGTTCTCTACTTCGGACAGCGGCTTGCTGAGATTGCCATAATGAATGTTGTGTAAAATGGTATCGTGGAATAGAACAGAGTCCTGAAAACATAATAGGATAAGTTCTTAAGAATTACTCGTTTAACTATATAGTTGTCAACCTGTGGCACTACAGCTATCGTTTTTCTTAAACTCTCAATATCCACTTTAGAGATATCCTGACCGTTAATTGATATAATTCCCGTATTAGGCTCAAAGAAACGGAACAGCAAACGCACCATAGATGACTTGCCTGATCCTGAGCCACCTACAAAGGCAATATTTTTACCAGCCGGTATTGTAAACGACAGATCTTTGAATATTGGTTTGCCAAGTTCATATTCAAACGATACGTTTCGAAATTCAATGGAGGCATTAGTTGGACCCAATACCAACGGAGGAGCGTTAATTGGCGTCCGCACACGGCTGTCAACGTTCATTAATGTGAACATTGATTGCATGTCCAATAGAGCTTGACGTACTTCGCGATATACACTTCCCAGAAAACCGAGAGGTATGCTCAGTTGAAAGAGCAAGCCGTTGACCATAACCAAGTCGCCGACAGTCATGTTACCTTGGGCGATTTCTTGGGCCGCCAACACCATTATCAAACTAAGAGCTGTGCTGAAAATAGCATTTTGTCCAAAATTTAAAAGTGCCAAACTAGTACTGGTTTTCAAACTGGCCGATTCATATTTCTTTAGAACGTCATTATAACGGGATGCCTCGAACTTTTCATTATTGAAATATTTTACAGTTTCATAGTTGATTAAAGAATCTACAGCCTTGTTACCGGCCTCGTTTTCGGCTTGATTCATGTACACACGAAACTTAGTCCGCCACTGCGTAACCGATAAGGTATAAGCAGCATAGACACCCACACATCCCATAGAGACGCCGGCAAAAGCAAGGCCACACTACGAAAAAAAAAAAAACCTAAACGAATGTTTTTACGAAAAATTTTATAAAAAAAATACCTTTAAGCCTAATATACTGGACACTAAAGCCAATTCAAAAACAGTGGGCACTATATTAAAAACCATAGCAGATAGGACAAAATTAATTCCCCTGGAACCGCGATCGATTGTCTATAAAATTGAACATTGTTAGTATTTTAACGGCATAAAGCTATTAAAAAGAACAACCTTAGATAAAGCCCCAGTTTGTTTGTTCAAATGAAAGGCCAAATCCAAGTGATGTAAATGTAAAAAAACGTTCGTGGCTATCTTGCGTATGGAATGATGAGCGACTTTGGCAAAAACAGCATTACGCAATTCGTTAAAACCAGCAGCACACGCACGAGCAATGCCATCTAAGGAATCGATATCGATAACCAAAACCAATCATTTAATAAGTTACCCAGAACTTACATCCTATTAACATGGCTGTAGCCACAGATAATACAGTATCAGTTGGCGTGTCCATGGTCAAAGCGCCCAAAGTATCTACGGCCCCTTTGAAAAGAAATGGCACGCAAACAGTCAACACCTTGGAACCAGCTAATAAGCCCAAAGATATAGCCACTCTTCAGATTAGAGAAGATGTCAATAGAAGAAAACAAAGATTTCATAAAAAAATATAGTAATTTTTTTACCTCTTTCTCACTAGGGCATCCTCTTTGGGCCATATATAAGCCATCATAGCTCTTAACATATCCTGTGATGTTACCTCAGGCGCATCCAGTTTACCCAGACTAGTACCCCCATCACCAATACCTCCTAGATGAATGTGACATTGTCGTAACGGTGGTTGTGTTTGGGTTTTAGGAGTTTGTACTTGCTGGGCTGGACCTGTGGGGATTTACTGAATTCAACAAAGTAAGATCCCTACAGGGCCATACACACGCATACACAAGCACAATTTTATATAATTTGCAATTTGCAATAAATCATAATAATCGTTAAAAATAATCAATTTCATGTTAAACAACCAATTAAATGACAAAAAAAAGAAAGAATAACTTATTGTTAGAAATTTAAAAGAAAGTTAACTTTAAGCACATAGTAATCGCTATAAAATAAAAATAACATACAAAAATAGTGTTCTTCAAAATGAATGCTTAGGTAATTTATTTAACATTGATTCCAATCATGGAACAGTATCTTTTAGTTACTTCCAAACAACTTTAAATCTGGATCTAAGTAATACATCGAGGAGTCTTTCAAAATGCTACGATTACGTGATCTTCCTTATACATTACATTGATTATGTTTTAATGTTCTTTGACCCAAATCTAATTGTCATTCTAAATGATTTGACGGCCAAATAAGTTGTCTTTTAAAGTGTTTATGTTGGCAAAATTCCATCTTCCTTGTTATGTTAATAATCTGTTCTTCCTACTACGACCCAAGGTTAAAGTTTTTATTCATTTACAGTTCGTCCCTCATTTTTATAAAAATTACTACATTAAGGGACTCGGCTTTCCATAAATGCACGTACGAAAAAATACGTTTTTAAAAAACAAAAGTTGGAAAATATTGAGTTCTCAATCCTTTACTAAGGGTTAAGGTTATAAAATGAATGAATTTATTTACGAAACATCAATCAACGCATTGGAACAAATTTTTTATACATTTTTCTATATTCGTTAAAGTATAACAGCGGCTTTCGCAAAAAATAAACATTTCTGTAGAGGACGAGGGCCTGCTTTATTTTCACTTAATTATCTTTTTCAATTTCTTGAAAAGATTGGCGTCAACTTTGGCAAAAAATATGTTGCTTCTTTAGAAACTATCGAAACTCGATTATAAAGGCCATTAAAGTGAATCAATCAAAAAATGCCTAAATGCCTTTCGCTAGAGGTTTTTAAAACACCTCGGTTAAGAATTGATGTACGGTAGGCAATCTCAGATAGTGATCGATTTTTATAGACAACACGCCAGTAAATTAAACATAGATTTAATATCGTTTTGACGAAGGTCATAAATCGGACTATACGTTGAAAAAGTTAAGGGACCGATGACTGCCTCTTCAGTGCACAGCTAATGTAAAATCATCAATCAAGCCGGCTCTTTATGTACCGTACAAAACTTTGAAAGAAGGACACCCTATTTTTCGCTCTGATGAAACGCTATTTGCTATTCAATTGCTCATATATTTTACTTTCCTTACTTACTTTCAGGGACCACTTAGTGATCCCTAGCAAAATAATTAGTACTCGCTCACATTGGTGGGTATTTACTTAGTTCCAGCATTAAAGGCTTACGTTAGTCCGTTTTTAATGATGATAAAATATGTGAAATCAATTTTTTTTTTTTTAACTGAAAAAGAAACGTCGTAAACATGCTTAACGGAAATCGGTGCTCTAAACAATATCAAAATCTCTTTGAACTTACATTCAACGGGTCAACAAGAACAGAGATATATAGCTCTTACACATGTATATATAGTATTACAAACCAGTTTAAAATTTAATTCGAAAAAGAAGGATTTTACCATTAAATTAAAGAAAAACGGGATAAAAGAAGGTACTGACGTATAAATTATATATATTGTATGCACAAGTTAGATTTAAAACAAACGAAAAAAATTAATTCCTCCACCCAGATGCAAAGTACTGCTTAGTTAAATTCAACTGTAAGTCTCGGTCTAACGTCGATGACATCGTACAATAGTTTATGAATATCTCACGAATTCCTCGACTTTTCTCTAAGACGAACTCTTCGATTGCAAATAATAAGATTCGTTATAAACCTCGGGTTTACATTATCATAAAGTTGCGATTTTTAATAGATAACGAGTTCTTGCCCAATATCTAGTTTTTTACTTAGGGGAACATGAAGAAGAGTTTTCTTTTGTTTTTTTCAAACAGAATGATAAGATTTACGTTCGCTTTGACGATACACCCCAAAAAAAATTTTTCTAACTATTCTTATTTCACCACTTTTTACCTAGAATCGCTACCACCTATCTGGGCTATACACATAGGCGTCCTTTAAACGCATTGTAAGCGTATGCCAGCAATATTCACTTAAACACTATTATTCAAGATACATATTTAAATTGATTCCAATTAAAGATGATATAAGAAAAAATTCAACAAGCAATTTTTAGTTCCAAACCAAATTTCAAGGGTGTTAATCGGTGTTAAATCGGTCCAGCTTGCTAGCAAATAACAATTGTTACGCTACCATTTCTTCCGTGTCTATATTTGACGAACTTTATCTAGCCATTGCAACAGGCATAATGATAACTACGAACGTTTAGTTAATTTTACATTTTGCCAGGTCCGCCTGAGTGGCCGAGTAGGCCAAGAGTCTCGACTAACAACCCAATGATCGTGCGTTCAAATCTCCAGCGCGCTTGAGAGTTTTTAATAAAGCCGATAGTCTTTAGATGCTAGTGCTTTAAGACTTTAGTCTTAGAATTTATTCTCTGGCTAAATTAATAATAATAGTAATAATAATTATACATTTTGTTACTTGCCAAAAAACGTTAAATGTTTTTAATAATCGCTTCCTTACTTATTGCATAATAACAAACTTAATAAGAAAAGTGTACCCTAAAGTCTAGGTGGTGGGTATAAAAAAAAAATAAAAAAATATATATATATATGTATATATATATATACATAACCAAATAATAATAAAATTACCTTTAGGCACTTTCTTAAGGAAAACTCCTCCAAGCAGTTTGTCGGGCGTGGGAGTAAAGGGTGTTACCTTCTTTCTCTCAGTTGCTTTTGCAGAAGCGCCATCGCCCACACTGCTAAAAGCAGTACGTGAACAAATTAACTAATTTGAAGAAATAGGGAAACAAACTTATTATCTATGTGCAGCTATTTATTAAATACATAAAAATTTATTCGTAAAGATTTGACAAACATTTCTTTAAATACTTTAAACTCTCTTTTAAATAATCTACAGCTTCCAATCCTGCTGGTGATAGAGACTTAAGCGATTCTAATTCTTTTATGCATGTTTGATATTCATTCATTTTAAACCTCAACAAGAGCTTCACCTCCTCGTTTACTGCTTTTAAATTATCGGACGTGCCAAAGGCAATTTGATTCAAAATATTGGTAAAGTGACTTTCTTCATGAAAGAGTAAATGCAACACCACCCGAAGGTTATGCGAAATGTCTTCTTGCCAGTGTATAAATAATTGATCAGTTAGATTATGATCTCTGATGAACTTAAATTTATTGCTATGAAACGTTTGCCCTTTAAAGGAATCCTCACGACGTAGGAAGTTCTCTATATCATTTGAGGAAAACTCGAAGTAATCATGCTGATTATCGATCAAAGTGAAACCGTATTCGATAAGTAACTTTAGATTGGTTAAGCAACCATAACTAATAAAAAGTTCCTTTTGCCTCCTAATCTTCTTTAAAGGACTTTGTTCTAGGGTGATAATAAATTCGAATTTTTTATCGCACGTATTAAATATTAAGTCAGGCTGGGTTTTTACTAAATCAGAATGATTAAACAAATCTAAAAGCGGTGCCAAGGCCATGTTGCAATCCCCGGCGATAATAGATTGAAAAAAATTTTTCTCAAATTTCAATTTTTGACTAGATATATGAATGCTACGTGTATTCACTACAAAATAAGACCAACGAAAATCTTGTAGCGTATAGAATTGTTCCAAGTCATTGCTGTGAAAGATATACTTCAGATTTTGATAGGCTTCTTTTATTTCACGGTTTTGTTTCACCGTACGCAATAGTATGGCCTCCGGCAAACATTGTAACTCATTTATTGGGCAAAAATAGGGATTAGTAAAGTTTAGAGGTAATGAGGCAACGTAAGCTTCCAAGGGTGAAGAGCCCTTTAATTTGCTATGATATAGTATATAAAAGGCCAATAAAGCTTGAAAAGTTATCTTATGTTCCTTAACAAACATTGCGTTATTAAAATGCTTTTTAAATTTCTCATCATCTTCAATGGTGTTAATAGTTATGAAAGATCTAACGGGTAGACGTATTAAAATTTCTCCTTCCTCAAGATTTTTGTTTTTGGAACACAAACCACGTCCAGTGCCAGAAAAATTGCGCGCAGTCAATTGAGTTTCGTTTTGCCAGCCGAAAGCCGTCAAATATTTATAGAGATCTGATAAGAAGCTATTTCTCTCTCCAGCCGAACGTTGCATCTGTAAAGCAAGTTTTTGCCGTTGTTTACGTAATCGCAAAGTTCGTCCCATGTTGATAAGTTCAGATCTTTTTCTATTACTTTTTGCAATGGCAATGTTGTCTTTCTTTATCTATAACGTTGCAGTATGTGTTGTGTTGGACCTTTTTTAAAAATTATTTTTAATCAAAATTTCTGTAAAGACAAGAAACGAAAGTGCGCTGTTTAATTAACTTAATCATTACCCGAACTTTTTGTTTTTATTTGCAAAAAGGAAGAAGCAACACAAAATTAAAAATTTATCTCATTAGAGCTGCACTTTTAGGAGCTTAAGGCTCTTCCTATTATGTCATGCTAATATTGCCTCCGGATTTTCTTATCAATGAAAATTGATAACAATCTTCCAAATGTGCCAAAAAAAACCTAATACCGGAACTAATTTAGATTAGTGGTATTAAAAGAATTGATTTAAAGTTTTCATTAGTGATCTCGAAACTAAATAAATCAGAGAATCTTTCAAGGGAGCCTGTAAGAAACAAAACTAGTTAACTTAGTTCACATTGATTTATAAACAAGGTACACTTTTACCCTACGTTAAGATTATTCTGTTCTGCGCTTGATGGCTGCAACGATATAATAAAATAATATAAATTCTTCCCTTTCAAGATTTTGCATTCTACAACAAGCAGTGCAAGATGAAATTTAATAGTTGCAAAATTTGTTGGCAAATATTAAGGAAGTTTTGAACTCTTGCAGCACATTATTAGCAATTTTTTCGCCAGTATTTCATTTAAAATTTGCAAAGCTTTCTAATAAAAGGCCAACACAACACATTTTCAAAAAATTCTTTGCTGAACCCTTTAATATAAACATTTCTAACAATCTAGATATTTTAAACAAAGATTACGAAATTCATAATTACTTTGCAAGAGAGCTCTTAAATGCAATGGCCTTGAAAACTTACCAACGTTTTTGCTACACGCTGGCCGGTGATATGATTATTGCAGTTATTCACGCTTGACAAAGAGGAGTATATTTTATCGTGACATTTCGTTTTACTGCAAATCCGAGCCAAATGGACCAGTCCAGCCATATTTTGTTAAATTTAAAGAACTCCCACGAAAAGTCCAAATTTTTTCTTCCGTAGCGTTTCTGTCCTTTTATCTACGTTTTCTAGCTATGCTGTCAGATGTACAAAAACTAATAACATGTGATTATCAATATAAACTGTTCACTTAAATGCAGGGCTGTTTTAAAGAATATAATGTTGAATGGTTTTTTAAATTGTTTTAAGTAGACGACACTTTATGATATAATTGGTAAATCTATATCTATATTATATCAATCCATAAGTTATAACAGATTTTCTTAGAAAATAATGTTAATACAAATTTTTTAAGCACTCTGAGGAACAACTTAAATGGAAGCGGTTGTAAAATAGATTTTCATTTACATTCAATATCTAAATAAATATAAATCCTCCTACGTTGTTTCCTGTGCTTTCTTTTGATTTAACGAATTAATATTTTTTAATACATCGCGTTCAAAGCATAAAATTGATTCGTTTTAAAGTAAAATGATTAATAAATGAAATAAAAAGATAAATACTATTTAGTTTATTTCTTTTATAAAAATATATTAAATAAATTATACTCGAGAAGAGTAAAATGATGTAATTTTCCAAAAGCGATCCTAGAATGTTACAACTTTCGATTTAATCATCAAAATTTACATCAAAAGACTTCCTAATCATTTAGTCACATATGCTTTTCGTATATAAAAGACATATAAAAGAAAAAAAAATTTTCATATGTGCTTTCCATAAACTTTAAGCGAAATTCAATACAATCCAGTATTTTCTCATACCAAAGTCATTCGCCTTAAATAGGATACAACGTATGTTACTTACCACTTTACAGTATTTGCTTGTTAAATCTGCAGATAACAAAGATGAACTTTAAAGAACTTGAAAGGAGAAAACTGAAAATGCTTATTCGAAAGATCTCCAGTGTCAGGTCAAAAATACCATCCATAAAGCAAGCCCTAATTCACATAATACCGGCCAATTATAATGTATGCATTTATAGGGGATTTGCTGATCTGACAAGTGAAGGAAACTTTAAGAAAGTATTCATTCACTTTTGATGTGACGGTATTAATGAAATCTCCATCTGGATAATTCATAAATGAGCAGTTATAATTAGTTTATTAAAATTACATATGTTCAAGTTCCCAGAGCAGCCCTGTGTAGTTGAAAGAAAAATTTTATGTACATGTTGTATATTCCACTCGAATATAATTATTTGCGCCTTTTTTTGTTTTTTGATATAAAAAATATTTATTTAAAGCATGGTAATGTAGTCAGAGCGAATAATGGAAAAACCACGACAAAAGTTGTCTACACTTGGCTGAAATTAAAAGTATAATGGAAGCCGTAGATTCCTTTAAAATAAGAATCTATGATGGTCTCCATGCACGTATTTTTTTGTTATATTGTTTTAGTACTTCCAGAAGTTAGGATTTTGTTCCATACGCCTTTGAAAATTCGTATACCAATTCTGCAGAGTGGATAGCGGCACTAAAGTTTCATTACTCACATTTACAATAAAACTAGAAACGTAGTTATAGAAATTCTCCAACATCTTTTGACTAAACTGCAAATTGGCGTTAGCGTTAGACTGAATAGAAATTGAAGATGTAATCACTTATTCCTTATTTATTCAAAACATGTGTTATATTTGACTTACCACAGCTGGTGTTAATTGGCTTATGGCAATATCCGGTTCCACTGATATTCCAATCTGAGCAATGTGTGAAATCTCCTGTGCTCCAAACACCATGGCATTCTCTTGAGCCTCTAGTTCGGGGGCTTTCTTTAGTTGAGAGATTTTAAATATAGCCGATGGCTTAGCATTCGATATATGACCTAAATATTGCCAGGTGGGAGCCGAATTGGCATCGGGCCAACTAAAATAAACCGCCGCCGACATGCCTTCTGGTAATGGTTGCACACCAGTTAGAAATACCACAATGTAATTAACGTGATCAATATCCGGCACATTAATAAGCAGTTTATTTTCATCAACTGGTGTAAAATCGGTTTGAGGCTGACCGGGAAAGAATTTTTTGAGGGTTAACAATTTTAACACAATATGACCGACGACATACTTACCAATCTACCTGATATTAATAGTCCAAACATAATTTTGTCAATGCTTTTCTTCTCAGCTAAAATAAGTACCCTTACAAATGGAAACGGAAAAAAGATCTAGAAGTATTTTGTATAGAAGAACGTTTGTATGGAACAACAACAACCCCACCATAAACTTAAATAAACATATGACTATGTAAAGCAATGTTGCCAGAAGCATGGAAAATGAAAAATACGGGGTTGTAAAATCACACCTTTGCACTGCTGTAAGACACAAACCACAAATACTTTCTGCATCTTCCAATTGTCCCTTCACAGCTTTCTAATTGTATTATTATATATAATACCTGCTGCAGCCTGCTTCGGGATATTTATTAAAAATTTGTAATACTACTATAAATTATGTTTGGTAAAAATATTAAAGAATATATTGTTACATCATGACAGACAATTACATTGGACCGATAAATTCATTTGTAAAATAATTGCGCTACATTTTTTTTTAAACACAGAGGATTTAATTAACTCGAAAATCTTGGCCAATCAAATTTATTTTTTAGCAGGGGGTGTGCCAGGTTTAGATGGGGAGCTATCGTCGGTTTTCGGTGGGGTGCTATCGGGTGCAGAGGGATCAGGTTTCGAGACGGAGTCACCATGTGACTTTTCGCCGCCAGGTGGCACTGGAGGACTGCCAGCTGGTTTCGCAGCTGGCTGAATGCCTCCATTTGGTGGTTTTGGCAAAGGTTTTTGAGGCTTAGCTTTAGCTGTATCCGCTGTTGAAACTTCTTGAGGCTTAGCCTTAGCGGTATTCGCTTTAACACCCTCTTCAGGCTTAGCCTCTGCGGCATCCGCTTTAACACCTTCTTCAGGCTTAGCCCCTGCGGCATCCGCTTTAGCAGCTCGTTGAGCCTTGACTTTTGCGGCGTCCGCTTTAGCGGCTTCTTGAGCCTTAGCTCTAGCTGCTTCTTCTGTAGCTTTAATAAATTCTTTATCTTCTTCGGTAAGTTCACCAAATATATCAGTAATTAGATTGTTCAGTTCTCGATCAAATTTATTTTTATTGCCTGTGGCGGGGGCTGCTGCACAAGGACGTCCAACATAGTTTATAATAAATCTACAATAAGGTAAAAACATCCATTATCCTAAATTAAATAAAAAAAAGTGCTACAACAATAATTCGCATTTCTTATCATTCATGTAAGAATTTATTGTATATTTTATACATGAGAGCAAACCGGACACACATACGACACACAACACAACGCACAGATGATGATATAATGAAAGTAAAAATGGTCGAGCTTATATAGGCTAACCAACTCAAGAAGTCATTATTCAAAACGAATAGAACTCTCTATGGTGAAGCAGTTACAATTTCGGCAGACATTTTGGGTAAATAATATAGAGAAGCTGGAATAAAATGTTTATCCGTGAGTCTTTGGCAATTTCGATGATTATTTTTCATCAAAATGCTTTTACATTATATCGAAAAACCGCTTAGAAGTAAGGCTACCATCTCTTGAAACTAAGCTCTATACGCAGCATCCTTCTTCGGTCGAGCAGACAAAACATTAATCAGTTAACTGTATATGACGAGTATATGTGTTACGACTTTGTTGGACTTCTTCATAAAATTTTATCAAAATGTATTTTACAAAATATTTTTGCCTTTTTTCAAGTCATTTCGTTACAACCTGATTTCACATTACACATACTCCGTGTTGGACAAGTACCGCTGCTAATGAGGTCGGCACAATTAGCTAATTAAAGAAATGAAAATAATTACTTCAAGCATAGTTTCTTTCTTTTTTATATTAATAAGTTTAGCGACTTGTTGAAGGGCAGGAAGAGAAGGAAAAATAACAGATTCATTCATTACGCCGCCCGAGAGCAGGTTTACGATAAGTGCTGCTTTTGATTGTCGAATAAAAACGAAACGGCTAAATTATTTTATTTGGCCGCCTTCTTTCAATAAAGTACAATATAAATGTGACATATACATAGACAAATAGAAATGCCGGCCGGTTACTTTTTTGGAACGGAATCAAGAGATAGCTATAATATAACAAACACTAGTACTTGATTTTTCATGAAATGTTATCCTTTTTGATTCTGGTTCCTGTTGCGTGTCTTTATCAATTTGAATTTTTCAGTTTTCCATTTACATAAAATCCACACATACACTTTGGATATGCCATAAAATGTAGTTGTGCTTGATCGCGGCAAAATTGATCTAATCTCGATACATCAAAATGCTTTTGGTTGACCAGATCCATCAGATGAAGGACTTACAATTTAGAATTGATAGCAGATATGTAAAGTCGAAGAAGAGATTCAGTTGAAGTTTTCAAAACATGAAAACGTATTTAATTTACTTGCTTTTGTAGTTTGTGTGTTTCAATTTCAATTTCAATTTCAGTTTCAATTTTTTTATTCAATTCTTAGCATTTTGATACATTTTCAAATAAATAAGAATTGAGAATTTACTTGCGTTCCGGGACCAAACAGATTATCAAAAGTTCGATGTTGTTTCGATAATTTGTTGTTACGAGTTAAAGCGGCTTTAGTGAGGGACGCTACTTAAACGTAACTGTTTCAAAACAATGCAAAAATATGAATTTTTTTGCTTTCATTGGAAAAAGATCCTTCAAAAGTTAGCATTGGCTCGGAAAGGGCTACGGTAACCGCACAACACCAATTTGTCAATGTTTTGCTGATTTTAAAGGAATCGGTACTTAGCGTGCGGAACGCCCTTATATGTGCTTATACTGGAAAACATCGTAGAAAATGTTGCAAATTTTTCTCGATAATCGAAAAGTGAAGCGTCAAGGGATAGCAGACAAACATATTCACTTACTGCTTTTACATGAAAATTATATGAATATGATATAGCTGCTCTTCTTCTTCTCCAAGTAGATAAAACGATTGCTCGCAATAGAACAAATGTACTGTACCACAGTAGTCAATGACTATATTACCTCGCTCACTGCATATCTCTGTCCTGTCCTCTGACCGTCACCCAGCGACTATTACCTATTTACGAGTCTCCAAAAGTTTGTCCAGCGAAAGAAAAACAGCTGTATCACATGATCCGAACGATCATTGCGGAAGCTGAATTGTATTTTAAAGGACTTGGCGGCTTGTTCATTAAAACATTTATCGCCTGCGAAAGATTGTATGACTCTTGAATTAGGCTATGCGTTGTCGTTACATATAAATTCCGCAATTGTTTAAGAAAACAATTTTCCCATTCAAGAATATTTTGAACAGAATGTCGGAAATTTTTGAATAACCTTCTTCGTTCTTCTTACATTCGAGAGAAGCGAACGCGTAGACAATTATGTTTATGAATTAAAATTCCAAGAATTTTACAAATCGCATTTGCACATATATTTGAAATGTCTTAATAAATTTTTGCCATTTTATTTAAATAATTGAAGGCACATACTTTGAGAACAACTCACGATAAATGCACATATTATACATACATACTCATGCAGATACATACATACATAAATACATACATAAATACATTAGTTCTCTATTAATATTTGAGAAAAGAGAAACAAATTTGCCGAAAGGAAAAGAAATATCAATATATTTACTCAATATATTATGTATACGGTTTTTGTCATTTGAATGTTGCTGTGTGCGCTTTAACGTTTCACGATTTCTTTGATAAGACGCCAAAAAATTAATGCCAAAATATACTTAATGGATGCTCTATATGTAGTGGTTTCTATTCAGCTCGATTACAGTTATGTCTTCGAAAAAGATATATATAAATGTTTATGTATATATGCACATACAGTGGTAGCAGGGACGCTGACCTATTTTCATTTGCTTGTGTCGAGGTTACGTCGTGTCGCGTCGTGTTTTGCCCCTAAAAGCTTTTACTCTCTTTTCTCTTTTCTCTTTTAATCGCAGCTGCGAAACTGTGATTACGACAATCTTGCAAAACAAAATCGGATCAAACTATATAATAATTTTTAACCTGGCAGCAGCGCCCATATCAGATGGGAGCAAAATATTATGAATGAGATTCTTCTTCAGCCACTAGTATATTGGAAAATATTGCACCATCATATCTGCCTAAGTTCTTATTTACTTTGGAGGACATTTCGTGTCGCTCGTTTCGTGATCGTATCTGATATGATCGGTTCGGTAAAATACAAGCGAGGTAATGAATATTTTCCGTACAACGTCAATGTCAGGCGCGGACATTAACAGTAACAGTGATTACGCACATTCCGTAAATAGGTTAGTTACCGGAGGTTGCTGATCGAAAGCGATATGTGCTCATCAAGGGTAGGAAGAATACGCTCTCAATGCATACATATTTCTGAATAAGGTGAATAATGTAGGAAGGTCTTTAACCAGATCTCTCTCTCTCTCTCTCTCTCTCTCTCTCTCTCTCTCTCTCGCCCTCAAATTGTTCAAATTAGGATGAAAATCTCAAAACCCTGAGTAATTATTATTAAAAAAATATAATCAAAAGGTCTTTACCAGATCTCTCTCTCTCTCTCTCTCCCTCGCCCTCATATAGTTCAAATTAGTATGAAAATCTCAAAACCCTGAGTAATTATTATTAAAAAAATATAATTAAAATAAATCCATATATGTCTCTCTCGATGCGTTCAAGCAACAATTGATTCCTAAACAACGATTTCAAAGATTTTGCTCAGAAGGTTAAATTTCAAAACCCAGTAAATGAACTCAAGAGATTGATTCAGTTACACGCTCTGTGGCCGTAATTTTCTCCCAAACAATGTAAAATTCATCCAGAGTTACATCATTTCTCATCTCAGTTAACTTGACTTCCGTAAAACATACAATTTCTTTAATTTCAAAAGTATAATAAGTCGACCAGTAAATATATCGAATGTAAAGAAAATTTTGATTTTCTTAACAAAAAAAATAAAAATATCAACAAAAAAAAAATTATGTGAAACATTTATTGTTTGTTTTTTTTTTTATCTAAATATTTTTGTATATATTTTTGGTGAAATTATTGATTGTTTTCATACGTTCCATACATTTTCTGCTTTCCTCCACATACTTGCTTTTTACCATTGGCACGATTGTTTTTATATATAAAATAAAAGCTTGGCATTATTTTTATACAGCCATAGAGAATTAAAATAACGCTATAATCTGTTTTATTTTTTCACCAGCCACTCAGGGAGTGTCTCTTATATGTGCGGGCACGGTGGTGATTGTGAAGGGTTGTAGGAAGAGAGGTGAAGCGAAGGAAACGTTTGTCTTGAAAATGTAGACATCAGGTACGGCGGGAAAGGTTGGTAGGTAGGCTGGTAGGTACGAAAGCAAAGCTTGATAGGTTGTTCCAAAGGCGGGCAGTAAGATTAAAGAATGATGGGTCGCGGTAGTGTGTCGTGCTTTATGCGGATAACCTCAGGACGAGTGGGAGGGACGGCTGAGAAACCCATGTAGTCCTGTTGAAGGACTTAATTGGTGGACAAATCTTTTTTATCTCTATAGGACACTTGCCCTGAATACACCTGTACATAAACATAACGGAGCCGATAATCAAGAGTATCGAGAATATCGAACGCACTCTTCTTGTCCATGAGTATATAAGCCTTGCGTTGCATGCGGTTGTTACTGCCAATTCTGTATAGTGTGCAGCAAAAACACCTCCACTAATGTATCTTGGCTTTGTTCTCCACACACACACACACACACATACACGGATATCCATTAACATCCACATTATTTATTTAATTGAGAATTTGTTATTAGAGATTTTTTTTTATGTTTTGAACAGATTTCGTACGATTTTGTAATGGTAGGCTTTTATCCATAACAACATTTTGTGAATTCCGGCTTTATTCGCATAAACGCATTTCATATAACAGTCTCTTCCCTCATGCATGCATGAACGACTTTTCAATTTTTTTATTGGTTATGCGTCTGCAGGGTGACGTTTATTGCACTGCAGGTTTCAAACGGTGCGTATAATAATATTTATGTTATGAATAGAAGTAATAAAAAAACTCATACGCCGCCCCTTCTTGAAAATAATTAAATAAACACAAATCTGGAAAATACGTTAAAGAATATTAAGCTTTTGCAAGTTTTTATAAGATTCTAAAAAATCTTTATGAAAATTTGGATGCTTTTCCAATCCAAGTCAATTGTTTGAATTTCCTCACGTTCGCTCATCACATTCGCCCCATATTTATTCCAATTGCTTTTAGTTATTCCACCTATCGTTGCTACAGCCATCATCAAAGGACGAGGGGTTAATTCATTTTGTCAAAACGTTTGAAACGCTCAGGAGGAAGCATCAGAGACCCCACTAAGTATACATACGATCGGCATCAAATTCTATATCGATTTAAGGATGTTCGTCTCTCCGTTTCTTCCTCTATCAATCTGACCGTCTGTCCGTCTGTGGAATGTCGGTTGTAAACTTTCTCCTGGCCGCAAATTTAAGCTATTGACTTCAAATTTGGCAGAAATAGTGGAAGTTCTTGGCGCCAAACCGATTGAAGGACACGCCTTGAGAGCACCTTTGTTTTTCAAAAGGACTGGAAATTTGTTTTTTTGCTCATTACCCATAAACAAATAAAGCAGCAAATAAATGTACAAAAATTTGGATGCATTTCCTATGGGCGATGCTGTAGCGTTCGGGCACAAAAATGGAAAAACTTTACCACGCCTACTGTCTATTGTAGTGTATCAAAATTTCATTGTTTTTGCAATACCTTTATTATAATGCGCAGAAACAAGCTTCGAAAACCCTATAAAGCGTATGAATGCGTGGCAAGTTTGAAATTTGGAATGCACCTACACATGTTCGCCTGTTCGTCTATCCATCTGTTGGCGAAAATGAAGATATCGCCTACAAATATGCAAAAGAATTTGGAATTGACCTAAGCTTTTCAAAGGACATGCCTACAACGCCCACATGCTTATAGGACAAAAATGATGAAAATGATGAAAATGATGAAAATAGAAGAAATCAACTGCGCCCGCTGCATATTATGGAGCATAAGTATTTTGATCTTCCTTTGGATTTTTTGTGGGACAGACGTTGACGGGTATAAAAGACTTGGTGCCGGCCGAATGTAATTTTCTTACTTGTAAAATTTGCGCCCAAACAATTTTCATGTGGTAGCATCAACTGATGGGTACTAAGCGAGCAACTTAAATGCGTTGTCTCGAGCTTTCGAGCTCTGATTTCAACAAATTGAGCGTTGAAATGTTGACAAACCTAAGAAACTCTCAATCGATACATACTACTGTATAAAAAGCCCTTCAATCTTGAAAGAATTCAATTCGAACGGCACCAGTTTGGAACTAGTGGAAGATATATTTGTGCTGCTCCCTTCAATGCTTAATTCCTCAGAGCTTAGAGGATCTCCGAGGCGCATATCTGCAGGTAATTTTAAGGGCAAATTTCCAAGCCCCTTAAGAAAAACCTTCAAAATTATGTGTAAAGGAAATTTGCTTAGGATCTCCCCTTAATACAATTCCAAACATCTATCCATCCTTGTTTAAAACGTTTGTTTGTCGAATGACGTTTTAGGTTCACAAAAAAAAAAAAAGCAAAGAAAACAGTAAAAATAATTGAAATTTCGTTGCAATACTCATTAGACGCAATACCATTACATTATTGAACACGTTCTCAGAATACATATAAAAAAAAGTAAATAAATAAATAAATTATAAAAAAAAAGTCTTGAAGAGACCCCCCCCACCCACCGTCTCCGTCGTCATACTCGAACAAGTTTATCAAAATCGCAAATCGTTTGCTAAGTCTTTAGGCGAATAAGTATTTAATAAGTATTTAAAGGGCCCCGATGACGGAATTGAACCTTGACTGCACACATACATATACATAGATAGGTATTTTTCGCCTTTTTTCCGCAAGAGTTCTATCTATGCACCGATCGCTCGGACCGAGAGAGAAGAACGAGTCGCATGTGGCTAAGAAAGTCGGGGTTTTTGTGTATCCGTCTAGGTGTGCCTTTGACAATTACAAACGGAATGAGAAAATCAATATATTTTGTTCTGGCAGTGATGGATATAAAAAAACCAATATTTAGATAAAAAAAAACAGTAAATAATAAATTTGCCAAAAAGTCTGTCGACGCGAAGAGAAAGGAAAAAGGAAAGATTTCAAACAATGGAAACTAAACAAAAGCAGCAGTGTAAACGTGAATAATGTGTATAATGTGGGGACGGCCGACGAAGGCATTTGTGACATGTCGCCGGTATAAAGTTTTTGGCAGAAAATCATGATCATGGGCAAAGGAGAGATAGAGAATATACGAATCTAGCGAACATGTGGGCATACACGGTCCCCAGTATAAAATAATACGTATGAAAGTTTAAATGACTTCTGGGTTTATTTATAAGAAATTAAGAAAAACATTTCTTCTGTTCATTTTAATTTTTGGCTTTTGTAATTTTTATACCTTTTTCCCGTTAATTAAAAATAAATTTTACAATTTGATGGCAGACGAATGTGTTTAAACCACGCGAGAGATCACTCTTGTTGACGTACGCGCCCATAACATAATTGTGAACATAGAAGCAAGAAAAAAAATTTAAAAAAAAATAAAAAAATAAAAAAAACACTCAAAAGTTATTAAGTGAAGACAAGTTGAAAAGATATTCTGAAAAGAAAATTTTGAAAAAGAAATTTTTACGAGTTTTTTTTGCACTTTTCTCCTCTTTGGGTTGAGAAAATTTCGACTAAACACACACCCAAAGAAAAAAAATGCCAAAAAAGACATTTGTGTAAGACTGTCCCAGTGAGTTGAAGAGTTCGACCAAAGTGTTGTCCGTGTGTTGTCAGTTAAGAGAAAGAAGAGAATAAAAATTATGTTTGAGATTTTGAAAAAGATGACAATTATATTCCCAATAATGTACATATACTTAAATATATAAAAAAAAAAAAGAAAAAAGAAAATCGTCAATTGTGTGCGCGATCAATTTCATCCAATTATCGATCTTTCGACTTTGATTAAGACTGTTGCGGCAATTCTGATGCCGAGGATCCTGCATTCTATTGAGAATAACGTCACCACTACCGATGACGATAATCCGTTAGTAACGCGTACACACCTCGATCATTTAAATCCAATTGCAGGAAATGATTCACATGACACATCAATCAACTTATCTGCCTGTCAAAAATCAAATGACATCAATGATGAACATTTTAAATTTCCGGTAAAGAATACGATCGATACGATAACTAAGAACTACAGCGGGCATATAAACCGCTCAGATATTTTAAAGCAACTCAAAGAAAGATTACCGCAACTTAAAACGTTATTCAATTTCAACGACAATAATAATAAAGAGGAAATTGAAATATTGAAAAGATTCCCATTTAGAAGTCTCCCTAATCCTACACAATGGGTAACATATTCCCGGGCGAGGAACAATTGGAAAAAAACGCGCCGATTAAGATTCCGAAATTTCAGAAAGTATTTCCATTAGAAGAAAATGAAAGGCAGGCAGAGAAGTTTCCTGTTAACGAATATCAAAGTAAAGATAAATTTCCACTACGCAAAAATAATGAGCAAAGTTATAGAGAAGAGAGTACGGAATTTCATTTGATAGCGAACTCGGCCCATACGCAATCAACGCAATCAACAATCCATGGATTGTCGTTACATGAAAATTTATTATTGGAATTTGCGATCTCAAAAGCTTTTCCATGTAAACAAAACACTCTGCCAAGCATTGATAAATATCCCATAAAAGATAATGCGTACCACTCCTCCACCCCGATTGTGAATGCTAAGAAGAATGTAAAACGTAGCGGCCATAAACATTTAAAACCCACGCATTCGTTGCCAGCGAACAAGTGGAAAATTCGAAAGAGTGTTTCTTTGATGCCTACGCCACAAATGACGCATAACTATATTGAATTGATGGCTCAAGTTCAAAACGCACAAGATCATGTAGAAAATTCCCAAACATTGGCATCATCATCATCGTCGAATCAATCTTGCGGGAGAGTAATAGAGGACAATGTTGGTATACGAATGGTACCAGCTGGCGCGTCTAAAAATACGAGCCAGAAACCAGAAGTGCAGCAAAATTTTGAAAATATTGAGCGTACTGGCGATGACGTTTACGGCTACGCAGATAGAGAAAGAAAGCTGTCGCTCTCTGCTAGAAATATGAATCGCATGAATAATGAATCGCTTGTAGATAGGAAAGAAGAACAGCGTAGAACACCCCCGTTGAGTGTAACAAGTGTTTGTTATGGCAAGAGTAACACAAATGAGTTACTCGATGATCTTGACGGAGTCTATAACGATCCGGTAGTTTTGGTTAGCTCAGATGTACGCGATACTTGCACATTAGCGGTCGAGAACGGAACAAATCGAAACGGTCAACGCAATACGGGAAGTGCTCTATCTATTATTTATGAAACACCAACGTTTACCTCGTCCGAGTATGGTGGCAGTATTAGTGTTACGTCACAGGTGCATCATAGAAAAAATGATGAATTATTAACATGCAGTGATGATGTTTTAAATTTGAGAGTAAACGCGGAACAAAAACATGAAATCGCTTTCGAAAATCTTTTCAAAGAACAAACTGACAGAAACGAAGTGCTTGTAAATCTTTCCAAAAAAAATAGAGAAAATTTCGTCGCCGAAAATATCAATAAACTCGCTAAGTACGATTCGCTATCAGATGAAATGAAGTATGAAATGAAAGGTGCTAAAGGAGCTTTACCGAATAACGCAAGAGTGCCAATCGGTAAACCAATCGAAACTGCAGCAATCAGCGCGGAATTGCGTGCCTTATCTTCAAGCGCGCAACGAAGTTCGATTGGTGGCAATATATCGGTTGACTTATCACGTTTTCCCGCTAACGCTACCCGCAATGAATTATTAAATGACAACATTTTGCAAAATCGCTCGATATCATTGAATAATAATTTGGAGAGTGTACTGCCAGAGAAGACCCGTTTAAGACGCCAACGTCGTTCGAAAAGCGATGATGAACCTCCTGAAGATCCCATCGAACGTTTAAATCGTTTAAAAGCCCGCATTTCAGGCGCTCTCAGTGAAGTGAAAGGTGTCCTAAAGCAATATAGCAACGATAACGAAGAGGAACAGACTGACCCTCAAAGCCCAAAACCTTCCATTATATTGGGCACACCGCCAGAATCTAAAAGCGAAGGTCCAGTACATTTTCGTTTTGTTAAAAAAATTCGACGTCGCAGTCTTTTCCTTGACGAAGAAACTGATTCAAGTAAAGAGGAAATAAAAGATGTGAATATTCAAGCAGCAACAACCAATAGATACGAGACAGAAGAAGTTCCTCTAAATGAAAGTAAAACGACAACACTGCCAATGGGAATACAAAAAGAGAATAAAGATGATAGAACAACAACGGACTATACAGATGAAAATTTAAAATCTTGTTCATCTAAAGAAGATCATTCGAACTTGATATCGGAAGCAATTGAGTTCAATCAGGAATTAACTAAAGTCCTGGACTCAAATACGACTTACAAGGAACTTGAAGATGTTCCCAAAATGGTTGAAGTAAACTTGGATACTAATAGTTATTCGAAGAAAGTTGACAAGAGTGAGGAGTTCGTCGGTAAGGGTTACCACGAAACGGAGCATGAATTCCATAAAGGAAACGAGAAATTTGAACGCAAACAAATGTCGGCAATCCTGGGGACTAAGGCAATAGCGATTTCAGCTAAAAATTCGAATTTAACGGTAAAAGAAACTGATAGCACTAAGACAGCTAACCCGCCCTATCAAGCTTCCTTTGAAGAATTTCCAAAAAGCATTCAAGCCCCCTTCGATGCGCCGACAAAGGCCGCCACTGACATTACAGAAATTAATCGATCGTCTAACGAAAGCAATCAAATTTCAATTGTTAAGTCCCAGTGTACGGGGAAGGAATTAAATGCAGAAGTTTCAAGAAGAGATCAAAATGAAGAGAAGCCAGATAAAATTCAAAAACTTGAAGACTTTAGTAATCGTGCAGCAAAATCGACGCAAGCTTCCGAAAAAGAGCAAATCAGTCATTCGCTTTACACTCTGAAAGAAGAGGACCGAGAATCTGTTAAATGTACCAACGGAGAAATCTGCAAAGCACAAAAACCACTGGAATCTGTTGATGATAGTAAAAGCAAAGTGAAGAAAAAATTGGTAAACAAGCAAAAAGAAGGGGGCCGACGTGCTTCAATAGCGGCCGTTGAAAGCTCTAAAATAGATTCGCCGATAGCTATCGCTTTACCAGGAAAAATCAAACGTAGGCCATCGGACTCGGCGACTGTTGTCAAGAAGAAAACAGTTCCAAGCAAAGTGACAACATCCGATGCCGGTGAGGAAGTTACGAACAAATCGAAAGTTATCAAAGTTATCAAACGGGTAAGTGCGCCTTCAAGGGGATGTAATGAAAAGGGTGAACAACCAGCCACGCATCAAACAATCACAACTGACGAAGCTAATACACAAATTGACATAAATAATGCCAAGAAAATCAACGATGAGAATCATTCGTTGCCAAATGATGATAATACGGCTATAGAACGACCACCATTGAATGAAGTGATAACAAATGAGGTGAAAACATTGCCAACGCAATTAGAAATTGAACGGCGCACGGCGTCATTGAGTCCATTATCAGCTAAAGAAAAGCTAGAAGCGACAAATGCAGCGACAACAGCAACAACCACAATGTCTAGAGCAACAAACGACTCGTCCGATGCGCTGGCTACTGTGCCAGAAATTACTGGGGCCATGAAGAGTTCAATACAAACAAGAGAATCAACTAATACAGTAACGACAGATTTTCATGATTTATTGATAAGTGAAAGTACGGTTATTATAACGAGCAAAAAAGGTGAGGATGTTGTAGGGAGGCTACAGACCGGTAAGGCGACTGATGAAATCAATGGTGATCATCAAGAAATCTATGCGGCGAAATCGCAGGAAATTTCAAATAATTTGACTCAGCAATCTAAGCAATCCGAACAGGTGGTTGTTGCCATCAATAAGAACGCCAACAATGACGTCATAACATCGGCTAATGTAACTCAACGTCAGCTACCCAAACCGAACGTTGCTTTTATTGAGAAAAAAATAACTTCGTGTACGGAGGAGGAGATTCATGAACAACAGCAACAACAACAACAACAACAACAACAACAACAAGAACAGCAACAATTTACGACAACAACCGATATTACAAAAACCATTGAATGTCCACAAATTTCCAACAGTCGACAAAAGATCACACAACAAGATACTACAAGTCAAGAAGGAGAAGAAACAACAGCAGAAGCAGCAGCAGCAGCAGCAGCAAAAGAATTAACTAAAGATTCAAAAATGCCCGAACAACAATTGGCTCCCACACCGGTGCAGACGGCCGAAATTCAAGCCGAGCCTGCCGATCATAAAAAGAAAGTTTTACATAAAAAAATAACACATCAAGTATCGTCGACTTCCTCCTCCCCCTCAGATAAAATCAGCATCAATAAAGCGAGCGAAGGAGATTTAAACAAAAATGATGAAGAAGTTATTACGAGCTCAGCAGAATTCCCAACCGATGAAAGTAGTGTTGAAATGAAAAATGAATCTTTTGGTGAGAGAGAACAAAGTGACCAAAATTTGGAAGACAACGAGGAATTACAGCCCCTGGCTGCAGAGATAGCTGAGAAGCGTAAAAAGGAACGCAAGATTAAAAAGAAAGTTATTATTAAACGACAACAACGTCGTCTGTCCGTGACCGATTCCTTTTTCCAACGGCCTAATAATGACGAACAAATTGCTTCCACCGACACTGAAACGTTGGAAAAACCTATAGCTTTTGTCACTGACGACGAAGATGAGGACGATGATAAGATAGAAGAAGCGCAAATTGTCGAGGAACCAAAACCTCTAAAGTCCTGTATGATGGTTAAAGCCTACGAAATTGGCGATGAGGTTTTATATGCCGAACGTTACAAGAAAACGCAAATCAAATGGAGGCGCGGTAAAGTCAAGGAGCGCATTACCAGCATATCGTATCTGATTGATATTGAAGGCAAAGACGTCTCGTCGCATGTCAATTATCTAAAAAAATACACAAATCGTAAAGTGAAATTTGGTGGTAAAGAGTATCTGGAAATAGATTACGAGCAACTCGCCGAAGAGGAAGAGAGAGCTGAAAATCTACGTAAACGCACTTTCAGTATATGGAATATGGTATAAACGGCTAGTTATTTTGCTAATACCGAAACGGTACCTTTCGTTCGCCCACCTATATACCATCAGCTCGCTTCAGGCAAGTGTTTTTCTTTTGTTTGTTTATCTTCTTAGTATTTTCAAAGAGAGAAATTCCTTAGTGACGAAGTGTAAATAAGGATACGCGTTTCATTACTTTTACGCGTTTTTTCCTTTATTTATTTTTTTTTTTTTGGTTTTTTCTTTTTCGAGTTTAGTTAAAAAAATTTCTAAGGCGCCTAGAAAATTTTTTAATGATCTCAATGGATGAATGTGTGTGTACGTGAATGTTTGGTTCTTTATCTTATTATTATTAAATTTTTAGAATGAAAAATAATTGTTACAAATAATGTATATAAGTAGAAAACCACATATATATATATATATCCAAAACAAAGATGTAGGATAAGCGCGCAAATGAGAGAAAAAAATTATTCGAAACTTTCTTATTCAATCATCTTCTTCTTCTCCTTCTCCTTCTCCTTTTTTTAAAGCAAAGAAAAGAAAAAAGCGCTCAACTCGAAGCTCAAGTTGCTTTTCAAATATCTACAGACACATACAGACGTACGGACATAATATTTATAATGAAAAGAGACACATCCTGTCTTGATCATATGTTCGTATGTCATTCATTGAAAGCGATATTGGATGAAGAAAGTAGTACAAAAAATTGATATATATATCTATTTGTATGTGTTAATTAATCTCATAGTCAGTGGACAATTGGGCCGTTGACGCGAATATCCTAAACATGTTGAAATGTACTGAATATTTATGTATTTAATTTCCGATTTATTTAAAGCTTGAGTATATACGGTATGTTTAGTTAAAAAATAAAAATAATATTTTATATATATACACATAATTATATGTTTTAAAAATTTCATTTCTATTCAATTTTTTTTTTTTTTTTTTTTTTTTTTTTTTTTTTTTTTCCTTTGTTCAACTTCTTAAGCTTTGTATATATATATATATATATATAAATAAAAATATATATATATATATATATTTGTTAGAGAAACCATTGTAAATATTATCCTCTTGCATACGACGTAAGTGTAAGTGTAAATATCAAAGAAAAAAATAAATTCGTTTAAATATTTTATTAATAAAAACAAAAACAATTATTGTTTTCATTTGGTTTAATAAGAAAAAAAAAAAAAACAAAAAAGTAAGTAAATTTTAAAAAATCACCAATTTTTATATATAACTATTCCTCACCGACATTTCCGAAATGATTTCGTGCGGTTAGCTGACTGTCGACTTGGGAGAGTAAACGAAATGAAGAAAATTTCGATAAGCAAAACATTTTTTATGCCCCACAAGCGGAAGACGCATAAAATGTTTTCAACGCCTAGAAATAAGCAACGAACACCCTATGTGGTATAAAGTTCAACAAGACAACACAATTCGTTTCAGTTATGTCTATGGGTGTTGAAATTACGATTACTATTACGTCGTGTAATTTTGCCTAGAAAAATGAACCGTTGAACTATCACGAGAATTCTTCCATTCGCTCATATTCACAATTACGAAAACAGTCTACATATATATATGTAAATGTAAAATGTAAAGTTTATAATTCTTGTAAAAACTGCTAAGACATTATATAAATGCACAGATTCGTTAGTATTTACGATATGACATATTAACGAAATATCGAGCAAATGGACTTTCGCTTTAATTTCTGATCAAACATCGTATACAGAGCAAGTGTGGTATGTAGATCGAACGGAATGTAACTTCTCTTCTGATTTCCATTAAATGCAAATCAAATAAACCTAATTCCCTTTTTACACGAATTGTTTCGATTAAATGCGATTTTCAAGAATTTTTCTGATAAAGTTCGTCTTATTATATGCGTATGTGATTCTTAATATTGGATCTGGAACCAATCTACTATTTTTCCACTTAGCCAGTATCTTTTTTTACACGAATTTTATGGAAACTTAGCTACCGTGTAAAAAGAGATTTAGCTGTACTTGACAACCCATACAGAGAATATATCCAATATCCAAATTCCAATATCCAAAATGGTGTATCGTTGTATGGCAAATAAGCAAAAATTCTTCTTGATTAACCTTTTAATTCGCTAACCATAACTAAAGGAACTTAGGAAACATGAGTTATTATGCCTTCTCGTTTTTAAAACTTAAGAATACTTCCTTTCAATTATTGAAAACATTCACACATCTCTCTCTCTCTCTCTCTCCCTAGACTTTTAAAAAGTTGCACCCTATAATATAGGGTACAGTGAATGTCAGTTTTATTGCTTCTCAAATTTTATGAATGAATTTTTTTTCTTAATCATCGTTATATAGAAATGAAAGATTATGCTTATAACTTATGGTGACTTATGGTGACTTGTAAATATGTGCTTTTTGTTAAGCAGCATTGCATACACACACATATATATATCTAGTGTATGTGAAAATATTATTTTTAAACTAAGGTCATTACGGAATAAAGATAAACTAATTTCACTAAGCCGTTTGAAGCAGGGGAAAAAACTGCTCACACTACATATTTTGTATACATAAAGTTTTCCAGAGTAATTTCTTTTCAATCTGTTGCTGCAAAAACCAAATAAAGCAAGAAGTTATTAAAGTAGTTCAGCCAATAATGGTTGTTACGGAGAAAATTGCGAAAAGGATCGAATAGTACCGCAAGTCCAAACATTATAGTTTGATGACGTGGAACTCGCGAAAAATGATCTGAGCCTTTTCCCTCACTACCTGTGAAACAAAACATCAAATAATCTTGAGAACGCGCTAGAACCCAAAAATCTTAAATACATATACATATATATGTATGTACACATTATGGGATATTGAGTACCCCAGATTCATATTAAGCCGTACATAGTTTTCTCGCTATTTATTTATAAAGTGAAATATGTAAATTCTGTCTTTTCCGTTTGTCGTTACGATACATATTTTTTTTTTTTTTTTTTTTTTTTTTTTTTTGAATGATTTTGTCTGCGGTGCTTCATAAAGCTATCGTTAAAATATTTTCGTTTTTTAAATAACATTATCAAAGGTTGTTTAAGTTCAGGCGCAAGGATAATTAATTCGTATTAACACATAAAAAAGAGAGAATAGAATGGAATAAGAAGATCTACACATAACACTCTTCTTGCATTAGAGAGATATTATGTCCGATTTAATCAAAACTTTCCGCTACTCTCATGGTACATCTATACCAGTCATCTGCAGAAGAATTCCGTCTGCCATCATCTTATCAAGAACAAATAGAATAGAATAGAATAGAAGGCTCTACGATTATGTTCGTTCTATTGACACAGCAACAGTCTTGTCGTCGACAAAAGGACTGACTTTTGATATTGATTGAAATATACTGTTCCCGTGCCATCAAATTATTTTCTACATATGCATATCATGCATGCGTTACGTTTAATGAGGGATGGAGGTTAGAAGAATACGTGTACACGTATATTTATATATCATATACACTACATATGAGTTACATATTAAATATTAAAAATAAATTTCAAAGATTTATGTTATTTCTTTGTTTTGCCACATGTTGCTGTATTCACAACACATTTTAAAGGAAAGGATGAATTTTTGGCATATGCAAAAAAAAAAAAAAAATAAATAAATAAAAAATAAAAAATAAAAATAAATAAATAAATAAATAAATAAATGAATAAAGTGAAAATGAAATTAATAAACAATAATGAAAGCAATTATTTCGCATCATATCTAAAAGTTATTTTGAACAATATTTTCATAAGCTATACACACGATCATCATATAACTCTCACAAACATGATTGTCATGATTGCTCTAATTTTCCATAAAAACAAAAAAGAAATCTATCCTTCAAATATATTCACACTTTTTATTTTAATGTTTATTTAATTTAGTTGTTATTATTAAAATGAATGTCGTGCTATTTGTAGCTAACTTTTTTTCTTTTTCTTTTTCATTTTCTTTTTTAAATTAACCGAAACTGTGCCAAGTTCTTGTTAAACGAACGCGCGAAAAGAAAAGACTGCAAAAGAACGGAACAACAAAATACGAGAAAAGAAAGAAAAAAAATAAATAAAAAATGAATAAAAAAAACACGATAATCACATAAAAAGCGTGTGTTTAATGTTCAAGTATGCGTAAATAATTTGTTGCGCACTTGAATGTCAAGTAAAAGTAAGACAACCGAAATATCGCCATATCTATGCGCGAAATACGCAGAAAAGCAATTATTTTTGCGTTATATTGGAATCTTGGATATCCCTTTTCCCTACCCCCCGCCAGTTCAAGTTCTTTCTTTTTTTTTGTTTTGTTTTGTTTTTGCCTTTTAATTAATTGCGAGAGCGCGGTATGAGAACGGGCACATTAACGCGGCTCTGCTCTATATTTGTTCGGATATAAATTCGGATCGTTCTCAACTACAAGATTGCTGCTAGCGATTATAATCAGGAAAGAAAGTTTCATTGAAATTTTTTGAAAATTTTGAATATGTGAGATCCAATTGCTTCTAAAGTTCCTGGCAATTGACAGTTGATAACTTCTCTCTTTCTCGTTGAGGCAGTCGTTGTTCGTGTAGCTCGCTTTAAAATTTCATCCATATTCGCGAATATAGCAATAGCAACAAGTCTTAGTACCTTCAGATTTCTTAGAAAGAAAGAAAACCTTAAACTGATCATAAGTAAAATGACATTTCTTATCTTTTCTCTGACGAAAGCAACAACCACTCTCTTATTTTTCCCAATGAAATTACAACAAAAACAAAAACAAAAAAATTATTTAATTTTACGGTTCTAGTTTTAATATATCTGTCTGTCTACCTATTCTCAAATTTCCTTGAATTAAATAGTTACGCTTCCTAGTCAATTAATTTTAAAGGAGACAAAATAAACAAAAGTCATCGTGCATTGTATTATTAATGCTATCTGCGGCATTTTGTTTTTTTTTTTTTTTTTTTTTTTTTTTCATAAATATCAACATTTTCTCGTTTGTTTGGTAATTTAGGTTTTTTGATTTTAGCGAAATAAAACAACAAATAATGTTATCAGCCATGCTGAGATATACACAAATTCCTAACAGCTAACGCAAGAGTTTTAAAAACGACTTTTGTATGCTTGGCTCGCACACTTCCAGCAATCGTTGTTTTTTTCTTTCATCTTCCATCAACATAAGATCAAATAATACGAACAATTAAGCAAAGCAAAGCAAAGCAAAGCAGTAACGTACCGGTAATGGAGAGCAAAGCGAAAAACGCCAGTACAAGGATCTGTCAATCTTTCCACTTCAATTTCTAACCACAACATCTCAATATATCGATGATGTCGACGAATTATCATTGATTTGAACTAAGCACTTGGAGTTGTTTACATGCGCATCGGAAGATCAACCGAATGCTTGCTTAAAGGTTTAAAAAAAAACGCAAAGATATCCGTTTTCAAATGGCCGACAAAACCGTCCTTAAGAGGAGATAAATGGCTCCAATACCATTAAAACGCACTTACATCGGCTACCATCGGCCTTGAATGTATTTCTGATTTATCGCGTATTTTGTGCGTGATGCAGACGCAAGAATGAACTTGGTATGCTTTCATTCATCATTCATCATTCATCATTGTGGTAGTAACAATAATTATTATAACCTTTACAATGAAAGCTTTTGACAATAATACACGACACGAAGCAGACCTTGTTTCGAAATCTTGCATAGATGTTGACAAGAGTCGTAGTGAAAAATAAATGTACATTTGCTTCCTTTTTGTATATAGGGTCATAAGGCGTTTGTATCTTGTATCTATCTATTCTCGCCCTTTTATGCTTTCGCGATTTTAAAGCGAAAAAAAAAAAAAAAAAATCAAAATGTTTCGAGCCCTTCATATAATTTTTTCCATTCATAAATTGAAATTGAAATGAATGACGTTACAGTGGACGCGTTCAGTTTTGATCGGGAATCACTGTAAATTATTAGCTGCCTTAGGCTTTATAGGCAGGCCTCTGTGATAATTGTTCTTCTGTATTCATTCAGACAAACGTTGTTATGTAAAATTATATTTTAGCGAAAGTAATGTTCATAGAGAATTTTACGACGACAACTTTATCATACAATTTGACTTTTTTGAGAAAGGAAAAACACATCGAATTTTTATTTGCTTTTCAAGTGGTTCATTATAGAGGCGAACACAATTTCTAGAATTTTTTTTTTTTTTTTTTTTTTTTTTTTTTTTTTTTTTTTTTTTTTTTTTTTTTTTTTAAATAAAAACAGACAAAATCAATAAACGAATACCAGTAATTGTGACATTTGGCACGCTTTTTGCGCTTCCACACATACACATACATACATGCATACATACATACACACGCACACACACGACTATTGCGCGTTTGTATTGTATTAAAGCGAATAACGAATCGTTACGATAGATAGAAGGACACGTAAATATTGATTTGTAGTTTTGTAGTACAAGAAAGACTAGCCATTAAGTAGAAGAAGAAGAAGAAATTTAAACCGTGAGGTAATACATTGTTTTTATTTGTTTTATTTCCTCTCGCATCTCATTAATTGTTAAAAACCATACCATAACTATCTGTCTGCCTTATTTATCGTTCAATTAATACATTTACATATACTACTATCGGTAAAGGAAAAGGTAACAAAACGGTACACATATCATCAAATAGTATGTCGTTATCGATGATTATCATTTATTGGCATTTCACTCAATTGCATGAAAGCACGCATTCATCAAAGTCAATTATTGTGAAATGTTACATACATATATACATACATATATATATATATATATATATATATATATGCATATATATATGCATTGGTAGCATACAGTTGGTAACAATGAAATGATTCTTTATCTACGACATTCCTTTTCAGTTCGGTCATTGAGAATTTAGTAATTTTGTAAATCGCCTCAAGGTTAATGTCAATTTTTCGATTGTATTCATTTTCTACTCTTCTTGTTTTATTTTATTTTATTTTTTTCTTTCGTCTTTTTTTGGTCAATGGATTTGGCATTGAACTCTTTGCTTGATTAACAATCTTGTTTCATTTAAGAAAAAAAAAAAACAAAAAAACAAAAAAAAAATACTTCCTGTACTTTCTACATCTATTCAATCATAGAAAATGATGCAGTTGCCCATCAGGCCATCATCCCGACCTTTTTTATTTACTTGATAATTACATGATGAAATTCCTAACGTTTTATTTTACTCCTTAGCGTCGCAAACAATGAACTCTTACCCATGACCGATTTCAGGTATGAAAAAAACATTTCTCGTCTTCAAACGAATTTTATGACGGGAAGAAGACGAGTCCAGCAACTAATATATGCAATACATTGTATGATAATTGATTATTATGCTGCAGATACTCTCTCTAAACGAGAAATGTCAATGTTATGTCTCCAATCTATCGCAGAAATCAAAATTAGTATAGAAACGCTCATCTTTTTTATTTTTCCTCTTCTTCGTAACTATTAAATAGCTTTTACTGCTACAGTAGCTTACTTTAAATGTCCCTTAAGTAAAAGAGCAGTAAGAGGGAAAATGGTGGGGGGCGGGGGGGGTGGAGATAGGCTAGAGGCATTTCATAAAATATAGTTAAAACTCACCCCTCATCAAAATCCGGTGTCATGGCTGTTCGAAATCGCGGTTGCACATAAAACCAAGCACCTTGATTTTTGTGCTCCTCCTGTGCCCATATCAATTCGGATTCGCTGTAGAACAAAATTTGGTCCTTAACCAAATCGTAAGGGAATGGACATAACTTGAAAAGAAATTACACAAAACAAGATCAATTGAATGATTTGAATGCAAAAAACTCTGTACCGACCTGTTCAACGCGTACAAGAGCTACTTTGCGTTCCTGTCGTCTCTCGGCACGGGCTTTAAACAAATCAAAGTAAACTCTTCCTGAGCAGAAAACCAATTTGCAAACATCATTAGGGCTTTGACTAGCAGGCCCATAGTCCGGGATGATACGTTGAAATTCAGTGCCCTCTATCATGTCACAGAAATTGCTACGTGCCAACGGATGACGTAAACCTGTCTTGGGCGTTAGTAATACCAAAGGTTTACGAAATGGTAAAGCCACCTGACGACGCATTATGTGAAACCAATTGGCCGGTGTAGTACAATTGGCAACAATCCAATTAATCGTTCGTAATTGTTTCAAAGGTACATTAGTGTCGTCACAATCTGGTTCAGGTAAAGTGTCTGGATCATCGTCCGACATTTGAAGAAAACGTTCGACACGGCCTGATGAATGTTCCGGCCCTTGACCTTCCAAGCCGTGCGGCATCATTATTACTAAGCCTGATTGGCGAACCCATTTCATTTCGCCGGATGATATGAACGTATCGACTATGGACTGAGCGGTATTGTAAAAGTCGCCAAATTGCGTTTCCCATATAACTAGAGCATTAGGATTTGTCATCGAGTAACCATGTTCAAAGCCCAAAATTCCCATTTCACTTAAACTGCTGTTACAAACTGAATAGAGCGCCTGGTCAGGATATAAACACTGCATGGCACAGTAAGTGACTTTATCGATAGTCTGATGATGCAAAACATGATGGCGATGCGAAAAAGTGCCACGTTCAACGTCTTCACCTGAGAGTCGTACATGCACGCCTTCCCTTAAAAGGCTCCCCATTGCCAAAGCCTCTCCCAAAGCCCAATCGGCTGTACGATCATCCACCAATTGTTTGCGAGCAGCCAAAATACGCTCAATACCTCTGAAAATTGTACATTTTGTCCAGACTCGTTCGATTTACACATAAAATTAAAAACACTACTTATGTAATACAAAATTTTGTTCAGGTGGCGGCGGTGATGAAAACTTGTAACCGATGTGACACAAGATATTCTCATCTACACCGGTACATGGTACTTTTGACTGATCACGGGATTGAAAGAAGCCAGTCCAGGGCGAATCTAACCAATCACTGTACTGTAAAAAGAAATTAAGAATTAATTTTTTAGTTTCATTCTCGGGACACGAGGCATTTTCTACAATTTACCTTCATTGTTGTAATCTTTTTGGCGTCTTCGAAACCTTTCTCCAATATCGCATCGTACTCATCAATAGATTGCTTAAGTAATTCCTTTGTGATCACCTTTTCATTAAGCAATTTTTCGCAATACAGGTCGAAGGCGGGCTTGTGCGCACGTATTTTCGTATACATCAGGGGCTGCGTAAACATAGGCTCGTCAGCTTCATTGTGACCGTTGCGACGATAACCTACTAAATCCAAGACAACATCCTGTCGCCATGCGGCTCTCCATTCAGCACAAATTTTGCTAAGATGTACCGACGCTTCGGGATCGTCAGCGTTTACATGAAATATGGGAGCATTCACAACGCGAGCGACATCCGTGCAATTTGGTGAGGAGCGTGAGAAACGAGGATCGGTTGTGAAACCAATTTGATTATTAATCACAATATGGACAATACCATGAACGGTATAACTGGGCAAATCGGACAAATGCATTGATTCGTAAACAATACCTTGTCCAGAAAAGGACGCATCGCCATGTATGAGGATGCACATGGTTTTGCGGCCTTCAAGATCACCGCGGTAGAATTGCTCTGAACGTGCCTTACCCTGAGCGACCGGATTAACACATTCCAAATGTGATGGATTAGCGACCAAGCACAAGCGTACATTCTTATTAGTAACTCTGTTCAAACGTTCAGTAAAAGTTCCCAAATGATATTTAACATCGCCGGAACCCTAAAACCCAGTTTTTTTTGTTATTATACTAGACCCAACTGTTGTCGATATATTTCACTCTCACTTCACAGTTTTCCCGTTTTTTTTTTTAATTGTCATTCGTCCGTCATTTAAAAACTTACCAGATCTTGAGCATCTAAACTATGAAATTGTGATAAGATTTGATCCAATGGCTTGCGACAGACATTGGCCAAGGTATTCAATCGGCCCCTATGAGCCAAGCCAATTACGAAGGACTCTACACCTAAATTCGACGATACATCAATAATTTCCTTAAGGCACGGTATCATTACATCGCAACCTTCCAAACCGAAACGCTTTTCAGCAGCCCATTTTCTCGCTAAAAAAGCTTCAAATCTGTATTCATAGTGAAAAAAGCAAGTAAAGGAAAGAACCGCTTCATACTGAATGACAGAAAAAAAAGAAGATACTATTTAATTACCGTGTCGCTCGTAACAAGCGCTTGAAAATTAATAATTTTTTGTCTTTACTTATTTCCATGCAACCTGGTTTTTCAAGCCGTTGTCGAATCCAATCGCGTTTCCCATCACTGTAAATGTACATATACTCGATGCCCATAGTGCCACAGTAGATTTTTTCCAAGCGTTTCAAAATTTCCCTAGAAATGAATCCAAATGACGACGCAAATAAGATGTCAGAGGCAATAAAAATAGACAATTCCGTAATCTTACCGAAGGGTAAGCTCTTGCTCTTTACCCCCAATGTAAGTAGTTGCGGGCAATTTAAAAGTACAGTCCATATATTTTCCGTCTAAAAACGCAAAGCGAAGAATTAACAAGACATGGCTGTTGGTAATTTTTCATACATTCAAATACTCGCCTTTAACAAAATTGCTGACCATCATTAACACGGCTTCAGTTGCCCTTAATTCCATACCGCATGGCGTGGTAATTTTTTTGGACTGGGTAATACCCAAAGGGTCCAAATCTGCGGTTAAAAAACCGCGAGTCTAGAAAAACCAATGCATTGCTCTTATGCTATAATGTCGTTCTAATTTTGAGGAGGTATGCCTCCAAAAGTAACTCACTTGATAGCTACGAATCACACTTTGAGCATTTAGATGGCCTTCGATAATTTCCGATCGAGGATTGTGGCCGCACAAATGAGATAACGGTACCAAATTACGTTGTGAAGTATGTTCGGGAGGTACACATTCATAAGCACCAGAAGTGAAAAAAGCATTCCAAGACTTGGGGGTAAAAAAAAGAAGAGCAAAAATGTTCTGCGTGTGTAGTTTGCGTTATATTTAAAATCTTACGGCATGAACGCTACCGGGATCACGCTTCCATGCGTTATACATATCCTCCACATAAGTTGCACTATTACCACTACCCACAGATACTTCGGCTCGTTTTGAGGCACGGCCGCCTCTACCTTTATTATTAGATTCGAAGCGCCTTTGCTTTGCCGGGGGCTCATAGAAAGCTAGATCCTATTTCAATGATTGTAGAAAAATCTGTTTTCAAACTACTACGACGAACCTTTTTAGTTTCAAATTACCAATCCGCCTGAAGCTCCAATATTCAGGAAACTTTTCCAGAACTTTCGTTTCCCCCAAGGTTCTAATAATGCGTTGTACGTGGGCCTCTTCAATTTAAGCATCTTGCGATTTATTCAAAAAAGTTGCGAAATTACTTTGGAAACTTTTCGGAATATCTGTTTTCATAAAATGCACTGCCCTAAAAAGCTAAAAGTTACACAAGAAATGTTACAATATTACGAAAATTCGAGTTCAAATAATGGGTTTTCAAAAGAAGGACAAAAAAAAACGTTTTTTTTTTTTTATATTAATTTCCAAAAAAAGGACAGCTTTTTCTAATGAGACTAAAATAACAAATAATTTCTTTTATAAAAAATCAAATTGAAAATGAAAAAAGAAAAGAAAAGTTTTTTAAAATCAGAAACTCAGTGCCCACTACGTTTTTAGTTAAAAAAAAAAAAACTTTAATAAAAATCGCAATTTTGTGCCTCTTCACATGGCCGGGTGGAGGGAATGACGATGAGAACTTGGCGCCTAAATCCAGTCGCACTCGAATACAAATTTTTAAACCTTACATGCATAGCAATATAATTGCGATCGTAGGTTTAATACCTCAGATATCTTCTTGTAGCAGCCTTTGCATAGTGTTTTTCTTTTTCTTAACCCTTAAATGCATATTGTTGCCAATTTTCTTTTATTTAAATATTTTTAAAAACACCATTTGAAAGTAGTTAAATAAAACTTGAATGTAGAAAATTACCCGCAGTATGCAAATAAGGGACAAGAATTTGAAATTCGGTCGGGACCGAATCTTTTATATCTATTACTGTTTACCTCAAAAAAATACAAAAGAAGTAAACGAACGAAATTCTTATGCTCCCTAAATTGGAGTGGCCGCAGTTGATTTCTTCTACTTTCAAAATATAAGCTTTTGTCGTATAGGCATGTGGGCGTTGTAGCCGTGTCCTCGGAAAAGTTCAGCCCAATTTCAAATTCATTTGCAAAATTCATTTTCGCTAACGGCAGAATGTTTAAGATAAATACTACACAGATGGACAGATGGACATGTTTAGATGCATTCCAAATTTAAAACTGGCCAAGAATTTATATACTTCATGGGGTTTTGAGCGAAGCTTGTTTCTGCGCATTATAAAGGTATTCAAAAGATAATTCAAGTTTGATACACTGTAATATTGGGCAGGCATGGTCAATTTTTTCCATTTTTGTGCACAAATACTTTATGAGTGATGAGTAAAAAACCAATTTTTCATCCCTTTTTAAAAAACAGAGGTGCTCTCAGTTAACGTGATGCTGTGGGCATGTCCTTCGACAAACCTGCGTGCAAGGACATCCACTGTTTTTGCCAAATTTGAAGTCGATAACTTCATTTACAACAGACATTACACAAATGGACAGACGGACATGCTTAGATTGATTTACAATTTGATGCTGATCAAGAGTATATACTCTTTGTGGGATCTCTGATGCTTCCTCCTGGACGTTGCAAACTTTTTGACGAAATTTGGTACCCCACCGGTTTGTGGCCCAAGGACGAACGCTACTGAAAATGATTTGCTACGAACCACTTTTTTTGGCCCCTTTATGAGAGGAATATGGATTACGCCTTATTTTGAAAAGTCTATATAAGAATAACTGTATTAAGTGAAGTGGTATGTAGGGTATTTAATGGTGGGCCGTCATTCAAATTCCTCATGTTTATTAAAAGCCCTTCATTTTGCTTTATACTATGCGAATAGGAGCAGGGACTCTAATCGCGACACTTGCTTAACTCGCCTACATTGGATACCAGAATAGAATTCCTTGGAATCTCTAATTAATGCGATTTTGTTTCAATTGCTTGCGAAACGATTATTCACATTTATTATTATGCATTTAAGAGTAAAAGCATGTTGCCGCACGTCATTGATCGATCATTGATAGAAGAAAATTAATAATAACAATAAAGCTGAAGAGAAAGAAAACACAGTTTGGTTTGTTGCTTTTATTCTTTTTAAACATTTAAATTTTGTATAATTTTATTTACCCATTTTCAATATTGCGATACTGTTTAGTAAAATATGTTAGGATTTAGCGCGTATTCACATATTCGCCCTGTGTATTAATTATAAGTTCTTGATAAGTTATTTGTGCATTTCGTTCAGAGACTAAATAAATAAAGTCTTTTAAATTTGCTACCACTATCGTAACTAAATAATAATCGCTTATATTCAATGTAAAGTTGTTTCGCAACATTTAGTTATGTTATGATAAATTTTCTTTAGATATTTTGTAAATTTTAAAGCCATTTTACTCTAATAATTAACTATACCATGAAGTATACTTTTATTCACTTATTCAATCTACTTTCAATATACAAATAAAAAATAAAAAAAAATAGAAAAAAAAAACATTTTGTTTAAAAAGTCAAAAATTGTAAAAATATTCCTTTTGCGATATCTTTCTATGTAAAAAAGCAAAAAAAAAAAAAATTATTACGAATTCAACTATCAACGGATATTAGATTTCAATTATCACTGCGTTGTCAAATGAAATATGAAAGGGATCTCTTCTTTTTTTGTTTTGTTTTTTTTTTTTTAATATTATCACATGAATTATTTTTCATTTCATAATGTATTGTGAAAGGAAATCAAAAGTCATTCTCGTTTCTCGTAAGAGACATTAAATCGTTTGAACTTTCATAGGTAATATAAACAGTAAATATAAATAAAAAAATAAGAGGAAAAAAAAAAAGAAAAGAAGTCAAAAAGGAAAATGTGAGGCACACAGTATATTAAGAGTACTGACAAGTATTCAAGTGTACTTGAGCAGATTTGCGATTTTATACGATCGGAATACTTTTTTAAGTTGTTTATTAAAAGCCAATTAGCACAAATCATGGGCATGTTAATTCGACCACTACTTTGACCATCAATTTCATGCTAAATCTTTAGGTGACTTTAAATGGTCCCCCTTAATTCCCACAGGGGTATTTTGAAAGCTGTTTTTGATTACCCCTCCCGTCTTAGGGCTGCTATTAAATTAAATCTGTAACAAATTTACCAAGAGTATATATATATCAATTCGAACGGACGGATCAACCCACAATGCGTCTAGAAATTGTTCATCTCATACTATTAGACCTTTTCCGTGACATGTGAAGGGGAAAAATGAAAAGGCCAGCTAATTTCATTAGAACAGGAGGAGGTTTTAGGAGATTTTAACATCCATTATCCATATAGATGCAGTCTCAGGCTATTCAGGAGATCTTGAGTGATTAAATAACAATTTTTAGTTGTATATGGCTTTGTTCTCTGTCCCTAAATGATTCCAGCAGACATTTTCATCATCATCATCATCATTAGTTTAGCTTAAAGTTAGTTCCGATGCAATTTAATATTTTCTTATAAAAATATTGTAAATAATGTAAATGAAAAAAAGTAATAAGTGTTTGTACAGAGGCAATTTTATTTTCGATTTACAATATGATTTAACAAGTCTGCTCAGCAGCTTACCTATTAATTTTCTGGCATGATCGAATTTCTTATTTATATTTAAAAAAAAAAAAAAAAAAAAAAAAAAAGTTAATTTTTTTGTTTTGTTTTTCAATACATTATTGTGTTAAAATACATAATCTAAGGAGAGAAAAACCAAATTTATTATTTATATTGATTTTGTTTAGCTATTTTTCATTTATTTTTCGTTTCTTCTTTTTTAAAATTATAATTTATTATAATTAAAAATAAATAATTAAAATTAGAAAAAATAAAAATTGTATTTTATGTGAATTGTTTTGAATTCGTTATTTGCTCTTGTTTTCGTTATTTGCTAATATTTTTCATTCATTCTCGTTCACGTTGTGTTAAAACTCTCTATATATATTTTAATATATATATAAATATATATTTTTATATATAAATATATATATATATGTATTTTTTCTTTAAATTATCTAAACTAAAATAGTAATAATAATAGAATCTTAACGATTGATTTTAAATTAAGTAATAATAGTAATTTGTTATTGTTCCTGTTGCTGTTGTCATTGGGATTCGGACAACACGTACATAAAAAAAGCAAAAATCAATAATAAAAGTCCAGAAAAAACCGAAGTGAAGAAAACTAGTTATTTATATATATGTGTATAAATTGTGAAAGAAAGTTTACAAGACATAAAGGATACAAAAAATAAAAAAAAAATAAAAATAAATTAATAAATAAAAAAAATAAAATATAAAAATAAAATATAAAAATAAAAAAACCTCTTTTTCTTTCTAACGCTCTCTCTCACTCTATACAGAGTTGTTGTTCCTGCGAAATGATCACTACAGTCAGTTTATTATAGCGGTATAGATGCGAGTGTTCGACTTGAACACTTCGAAAATCGTTTTAAACCAAATTTACAGTTTCATGGCTTCAGTCAGGAAGGCGTTCAATTCACGTATATGCTGAGCCTTTGAACCGGTAGCAGTCGAAGCACCACATGGACGACCAATGTAGCTATTTAAAGTGAAAGAGCATAAAGAAATATTAAATTTTCTTTTTTTTTTTTTTTATTTTTAAATATTTTCTTTTTATATTGTTGTATAAAAGTTAAAAAAAAAAAAATAATAATAATAACAAAGCAAACAATTTAAAACGTTTAAATGAAAATTAATAGTAACCATGAAAGTTTTCTTTACAAAAAAAAACCAAAAAATAAAGTGAAATGAGATTTCAACTACCAATTACAGTAAGCAAAAAAAAAAAAAACATGAAATCTGAAATTTGTAATGACTGGCGGATGGAATGTTAACGAATTACGAGAATATTGGAGATTCCAAGTGCATTTATAAGACTTTGTCGTCGTCTAAATATACACAAAGGACGTAATGAAAGTACTTGAAAATTAAAAGAAAAGCTAGATCCCTACAAAATTTTCCGATTATTCCTGTTATCGGTTCAATGCTCTCCTCTCTACACCTATATGTAGTGATTGATATAAGGCATCTTTTGTCTTTGATATAATTTTTCTATTCTAGCGAATTACACGGTACATAGACGTATTGGTTATGTTTGCATCAAACTTCATCCAAACATTGGATTTTTTTTTATAATTTTCTAATAAAAAATAAGTTGCATCGACTTTGCCAAAATCTTTTAGTTAACCAAAAACCACAACCAAATGCCTCGTGATCTTTACGCAAGTTGGTGTCTCCGCAATCTGAATCAACCCCAGTTGAAATAATTTTCGCACTCTAAACTACTAAGTACTCCATGATCCGACCACATAGTTTGGCAAAAAAAAACGGAGATTAATGATTATTAATTTTTCAGTAAGTGTTTTAAACTTAACCTGACAGGTGTGAGAAAAAAGAGTTTAAGTTCATGTCTGTTCCTCTAAACAAAGTGACCTACGATAAGCACACAGTTGTTGTTGATCAAGCATCTATAATATATTCCTAAAGGAGTCTCGACTCCATATATGGCTATGTGTTACAAACAACATTTAATTAATATAACATAACACTGTCGCGGACTTAAAATGTTATTGCAAAAATTTTCACCTTTAAGTTTGCAATCAAAAAAAGTCCTTTCAAGCGCAGTTCAACTTTTTCTTTGGTTTCAAATATGGGTTATATTAAGTCAACTATACAAGAAGCAGACAATGCTTTAATGAGATCAGAAGATGGTACATAATGAATAAAATCTGATGAAATGTTCACATTTCAAAAGACGGAGTTCATGTGAAGCATCTCTCGATCGTTAAAGATTTACTCTAACAAATGCTGACTATTAATATTTCGACATAAAACCCCGACGCCATAACCGACGCACTAAAAAGGTTGAATTTTTTCCATTTTATAATCAAAATTAGACGCAGAAATGAGCTATAGGAACTTTGGACTATGTGGGTCCATTTTTTTACGAGTTGTCGAGTTGTGAAAAGCCGAAGCAAGTCGAATTTTTAATACTTTATGACAGAAACAGATGAAGAATAATAATTATATCAGACAAGGAAATTTAATTTTTACTAAATTTTCATCAAAAGGTTAGTTCACATTTCGAGCAAGCAGCTCTACACATGAAGAATTGTAGTGGACAAGGTAGATGTTGTGGATGGCATTTAACGGTAATTCTAATGTTTTCACTTTGATGTACACTGAGCACGAATTAGTTCTGTTCGTTTTGTGAGGGCGGGAGAATAAAACAATTTTTTCTTATTCCTGAAGACTATAAGCACCTGTACAAATTATCACCTTAAAGCGTACAGTGCACAACATAGTTTCTTGAAATTTTCACTAAGAGTAATTCTGGTGTAAGCGAACAAAAAAGACGCGAAAAAAGACGCGGGAAAGCAAAAGATAGTGCTGTTATGTTCTCACGCGTGATGAACGATGAATGTGCTACGATATCTTAAGACCATAATAACTATGATTACAAAGTATGCGAACCAATAACATGAACGATGAAGCTGAATATCTATGGCGGCTCCATTTAAAAGGATCAACCCGACCCTTTCTTGATGTATTATGTTTTGTTCGAACCCCAATGAACCCATCACTAAGAAACGCTGCCAACAATAATTTCATGCAATTGCGACAAGAACCGATCACGGTATGTGAAAAGACATAATATTGTGAGTTTTCAGTATGAGGGAATTCAGCTCCATATAGGAAAACTCGTACTACAGTCAATGGTTTTGCAGTTCTAACCTGGCAGGTCCTAGCTTCCTTGCTTCCCGATTAACACGGGTTTCAATAGATTATTTATAGCTTACTCGAACGATACCCAAACAGAGATTTTTTTAGCGACAACCTCACAAAAAAACAGATTTCGAGGTAAAATTTGGAAATTGTCTAAAAGATAGGCAGAAGTAGTAGTAGTAGTAGTAGTAGAAGTAGTATTAGCCAGCGATGGACAATACTTTGGTTAAATTGTTCCTTAATTTTCTTATGAAATAAATGCATTTTTGATCATAAGGAAACGGATCGAACTAATTTCTAATCGTTGTCTTTGCTACCGGATTCGGTTTTGAAAAAGGAAATATTTTGCCAAAAAACAATTTTAAATAAACTGCAAACGACGGAATAGAGAAGAAACAACTGTCAGTCGAAGACAAATAGACAAAGTTCCCCGCTAAAATTCCGAAGAGTGAAGATAGTGGACAAATTATAGTACAGCGATAAGAGCGAGAATGAGAAAATGTATTTCTACGTTAAATAGTTTAGTAATTTAGCAAAAAATCAAGATTTTGGAAAAAATAGTTTATTTATATTAAAATTGATGTTAAAAACCGTTCACGACACAGCTATTTCCGTTCCCTTCCATAATTTACAACGAATGGTGTGCGGAGAGAGAGAGAGAGTCACATAAACTAAACCAATTCTCTCTCTCTCTCTCTCTCTCTCTCTCTCTCTCTCTCTCTCTCTCTCTCTCTCTCTCTCTCTCTCAGTGGACGATTTAGCTATATCCGCCTATCTATCGTTACGACTATCATTAGAAATGAGGCACAACATTAACTCAACGAATGATTGATGTTTTGATCGATTCCCAATTGTACTTTTAGAAATTGATCAACAGAAGTAACAGAAGTAAAAAAGTGAAAAAATCTCAAAAATATGAAACAACGGCCAGTGGAAGGTACGTAGAAGAAATGCAATGTTTGTGCAAGATACCTTAAAAGATGAATGCAAGTGTCAGGTTTTCTTCAAGGACTACACTCGTTGAGCTTTGTATTAAACAACAACAAATAATCTTTCCCGAGCATCACGAAATATTGTATTATTTCATAGAAAGCACTCCGATTTTTTTGGATTTTGTGCAAAGAATTTATCATGCATTGCTCGCTTAAATGCTCGGTTCCGGAAAAGAGCTCACAATCAACGAATTGGAGTCGTCTGCATGGTACAGAAACATTGCGATATATGAACGTAATTAGAATTCGTTTATAACGTAATTTTATTGCTCGAGCAGAAATTCCATAAAAATGTGACTGATGTGTTCTGAATAATATTTTTCAAGTATTCGAAATCTATATATGAAATGTAAAATTATTATAAACATCGTGCTGCGAGTGCAGAAATGCACTGATAATTGAAGTCGTCGTTTTCGTTCCTATTTATTAGAGTTAATATATTTTTGGAAATCGAAATAAATTTCGGCTGAGATCGTGCATTTGTAGCCGTTAACAGGGATTAACAGTCACCTTTCGAGTTCGAAGCGAAATTCCGTCTGTCCGTTTCCTTTCCGCATTTTAATTTACTTTGGAAATTTCAGAATTCATAAAATGCCTAAAAAAGCTAATCTTTCCCTACTGAGGCACGAATCTTTGAAAAGCATTTTCCTTTTAAAATGTAATTTAATTGAATTAATTTTACACATTTTGCTTAGTAAAATAAATTATAAAAAAATAGCCATATATTTTTATTTAAGGCAAAGATATTGAAGGAGGCGGAGGGAGGGAGAGAGAATAAGAAACATTGCACACTCATATATAAGAACACATAATCATAAACGCACATTATATGATGAAACCACATTAAACAATGGACATACAAGCATGCACATGCATTTCATGAACACGTAGTTACAATTAACCTAAGAATATAGACGAAGTGAACACAAAACTCATATAGAAGCAAAAAAATAATAATAACAGTAATAATAATAAAAATTTATGAATACAAGACTTTAAAACACATCTGCTGAACACAAAAAAGATATAGAAAAAGAATTAGAAAAAAAAAAAAAAAATGGAAAATCGTTTCTTCAAAACAACAAAATAGTGAACTGCAAATAAATCTTTTCAATGTAAGGAAGAACGTTGTTCGAATACAAAATTTACGAAATGATATTTAAAAAAAAAAAATTGTTTGCTGTCAACATGACACGAACAACTTTTCAATATTATAGTACTACGATGAATCAAAAAACAACATGAATCAACGAAACATCATCGTACTAAAATATTATTTACTCTGCTTTGTACTAATATTTTGCACAGTTCACTTTTAATTGCGTAATTGCTTGTAATTAAAAAAAAAAAAAAAAAAAAAAATGTTAACAACTTTGTTAACAAGATATAAGTATAATTTATACTAAAATTTAATGGGTGTATACGTATATGTGTGGAGAAAAAGCCGACCTCACCTAATTTTATTGCGTCCAGTTTTTGAAATACGCACACCGGGTGCCGCCGCATTACCAGAGGGCCTATTGAAATCATGACGTACGTTCTTAAGATCGAAATGTTTGGTAGCACAAAAAGCACCGGTCTGCTGCTGTTGTTGCTGAGTGCCACCGTATGTATTGGCCTTGTCAGCAGCAGCATCAGCAGTTTTGCTGGCAAACATACGACTTAACCAAGGTTTCGGTTTAATGTGGGATGATACAGTATCACTAGTATCGGAATCTTGGACATTAGTAGTGCTAGTGGTGGTGGTGGTAGTAGTAGTAGTCTTAGTAGTAGCAGAGGGAGAGGACGACACATCACTGAGGCTGTAACAATAATATACATACACAAGAAAAGAAAAGCGATATGGAAATTTGTCTGAATGATTTGATTCAATTTGCTTTGAGTTTTTTTTCTTTGTTTTTTTTTTTCACAAAAGTTTTTAATCTTTTTGTTATTGGTTTCATGTTGTGAAAGTATATTAAAGTGACGTGGACTACATTAACACAATTTACATTGGCTTTTAAACACAACTGTTTTTTTTTTTTTTTTTTTAAATATAATAGAAAATATTTTCTGTTAACCACAAGAAAAAAAAAAAAGAAAAAAAAAAAACATCAAAGGAAAATTAATATACAATTTATTGGGTAAATTCAAAGGAGAGGTGTAAATAAATAATAAAGAAGGAAGCCATGCTTAATTTAATTAATGTGGAATTTCGTATTTTATAAGCCAATAAAGGAGATGGAAAATAAACATTTTTTTCTTTTTTTTTTTGGAAAGCAAGATTTCATTAAACTGGAATTATAATATCAAACAAGGACGTAGAGTAATTTATAAAATTTAACAGTTTATAAAAAAATATCGGGCTTTAATCGTAAGCAAACTAAGTTCACCGATTTATGTCCAACAACGACTTTCACAACAACAATTTGGGGGGCCACAAGTCTGGTAGTAAACTTTATGGCAAACCTCATGTTTTTCTGGTCAACGAAAAAACTCTTGATATTAATGTTAATTTCGAACATGCCGATTAAATATCTTGTCTATAACGAAACTTAACGCTAGCTTACATTGCACTTGGAAGTACAAAGTCAAAGTTTCCACATTCAAAAACTCACGTCAAGGATTCATTCATTCAAAAATTGTAAGTTGAAAATTAGAATTCGTAAATTGTACTAAGTAAACTTTATAAATAATATTAAATTCAAAAATGTAATGTTATGTGACTCAAACGATTAGTATCGATTTTCAATTATTTCGTTTACTTTAACTAGAAGAAACTGCATAGGTTGTGATATAAATATTAAATAAATCTGCCGTGTAGTCTAGAAGTTAGGATCTCCGGGGCTCAGGTGGAAAAGTGAAATACAATTCCTGGCGCGCTAGATCGACCCATCAATCAATTCACAAGTTGTTTTCTTTATGACTTTTGAATTTTAATTCACATTTTTTATTTTCAATTTTCAAGTGTTGGCTTCTGATCTGATTCGAGGAAAGACAAAATAATGATCTAGAATTTTTTCAAGATATTTCGAAAATCGACTAGCGTGTGCCTAGTGTGTACAGGAAAGAGATTAATGGTCAAATGGGTGAGCAGATAAAACAGCGAAAATTTTACGTTAATGGATTTCTTGTTGTTCACCGGAAAAGTCACACCATTCAATAATAAGTAAACAATATACTGGATATGTTATGAAACATTATATGAAACATTCTAGAGGTATTTTGAGGTAGGTTGAGCTACTAAAAGGAGTTTAAGTTCTATTGCAAAGGTTACGCAAACGAACGATTTTAGCAGTAATTCGTATTTCAAGTAGGCAGCTTTAAAGCATATATATATCCGGGCTGTGCTAACAATTTAATGAGAGTTCGAAGTGAAATTTAAGGAGTAAACACAGCATAACTAGGAAAAGAGGACACTCTAATGTCACTCTATAATATTTGTAAGAATTTACAAATGTCTGAAAAAATTTACAATGAAGATTATTGTCCCGCTTTAGAATAGGTTATGGTGGGAAAAAGCTTTTTGACCATAAACTTCAAACCCTTTAACATGGTGGTGTCGTGGAGAAAATGATATAATAATTATGAATGAATTGTTGGAATTTACATCTACAAATATAATGAAATGATGATATCTAGGGAAAAGTACGCTATTTTATAATATTTAAAAGATAATATGAAAGTTAAAAGAAAGATTGTGAAATGAAATTGCGAGTAGCAAAGCAAATGCTTTTTCCTTCTCCTCATATAAACTTTTAAGAGAAGTAGTAAAAAGTCCCAATGCAATGAGTGCTTTAAAAATATGTATATAAATGTGTATATAAAAAAATTGTTGTGCTTTCACTACAATAAAGAAGAAGATTGATGAACACTGCAAGGAGTGTTATCACTTAAAAAAATGTTAAGACTAACACAATTCGATTATTCATAAATGAAGGGAACGAATGTGTGATTTTTGTTTTCTTTCGGAACAGCAAAAAAAAAAAAAGTGAAATGAGAAATTAATAACTAATAGAAAAAAATAAACTTATCGTAAATCATAGGAATTTCTTATCTACAAAGAAATTGTACTAAAATTTAAATCAAAAAATACTTATTAAGCATAACATATATGAAGAAGTTTTGATTTCCTTAATATCAAAACGATAAACTTTTAAAAAGCCTTCACATTAAAAAACCATAACATACGATATAGGACTTCTGAACTTACCCAACGTCTTTGCTGTGATTTAGAGCGGTTAAAAAGCGAGGTTGCACATAAGACCAACAACCTTGGTTTTTGTGCTCCTCTTGAACCCAAACAAATTCAGCATCTTTATATGTATTTGATTGCTCTTTGATTAAATCGAAGGGGAATGGAGAAATCTTAAAATATAGTAAAATAATCAGTAAAACAAAATCTCTTTCAATAGATTCAATTTAAGTGAACTATTTACCTGTTCCACGCGTACGATGGCGATTTCCTTTTCCAAATCCTTTTCTTTGCGTGTCTTAGCTAAATCGTAGTATACGCGTCCAGAACAGAAAATAACTTTCTTAACAGAGCTAGGATTGTCACCTGCTGGGCCCCTATCTGGTATGATGCGTTGGAATTCACTGCCATCACTCATCTCACTGAAGGGACTTTTGGCATCAGGATGACGCAATAAAGATTTTGGTGTAAAGAGAATCAAAGGCTTGCGGAACGGCAAAGCGATTTGACGACGTAAAATGTGGAACAAATTTCCCGGAGTAGTGCAATTAGCAACAATCCAGTTAATATCGTGCAACTGATGAATAGCGAATTCATCAGATTCGGTTGGGAAGTAATCGGGATCATCAGAGGACATTTGCAAGAAACGCTCAATACGTGCCGACGAATGTTCAGGACCCATACCCTCCATTCCGTGAGGTAATAGCATCACCAAGCCAGATTGACGCACCCATTTAGCTTGACCGCTCGATATAAACTGATCAATAATGCACTGAGCCGTATTGTGAAAATCACCGAACTGAGCTTCCCACAAAACCAAGGCATTGGGGTTAGTCATGGAGTAGCCATGTTCAAAACCCAATACTGCGTATTCCGACAAGGAGCTGTTGGAGACTGAATAGGGAGCCTGATCAGGGTACAAATGTTGTAAAGGATTGTAGGTGGCCTTGTCAACTAATTGATGGTGCAAGACATGATGACGATGAGAAAATGTGCCACGTTCTACGTCTTGACCAGAAAGACGTACATGTATTCCTTCCTTTAATAAAGAACCAAAGGCCATAGCTTCACCGAGCGCCCAATCAGCTACACGTTCGTCGACCATTGTCTTACGAGCAGCCAAAACACGTGTCAGACCCCTAAAAAATAGAAACCGGAGTCTCGCTTTGTCAATTCTTTAGAAATTAGTAAAAGCTTACTTGTGTATAACGAATTCAGCGGCGTTTGGAGGTGGAGCTGAAAAGCGATTGCCAATGTGTATTAAGGTTTCTTCCTTAACACCAGTTGGCGATACTTTCAAGGGATCCTTTCCCTCAAAGAAGCCAGACCAGGGCGAATCCAACCAATCCTTGTATTTAATATGAGTCTCCTTTTTGGCTAATTCCATGGCTTCGTCACAAATTTTTTCATACTTTTCAGCTACTGACTTGATTTCTTCGGAGGTACAAGTACCTTCAGCAATCAATTTGTCAGCATAGAGATCAAGGCAATTCTTATGTTTTCTAATTTTTTGATACATAAGAGGTTGAGTAAACATTGGTTCATCAATTTCATTGTGGCCGTTACGACGATAGCCGACCAAATCGATAACGACATCCTTGTGGAAAGCAGAACGCCATTCAGCAGCGACTTTGCATACATGGATTACGGCTTCCGGATCATCAGCATTTACATGGAAAATAGGAGCATTGACAACACGGGCCACATCAGTGCAATAAGGCGAGGAACGCGAGAAACGAGGATCAGTAGTGAAACCAATTTGATTATTGGCCACGACGTGAATAGTACCGTGAGTAGTATAATCAGGTAAATCAGATAAGTGCATTGTTTCGTAGACAACACCTTGACCACAGAAAGCAGCATCACCGTGTATAAGAATAGACATTACCTTACGGCCTTCTTGGTCACCACGGTAGAATTGTTCCGCTCTAGTCTTGCCCTGCACTACGGGATCTACAGCTTCTAAATGTGACGGATTAGCGACAACAGCCAAGCGGATATTTTTATTTGTGACACGATTTAAACGCTCAATATATGTGCCTAAATGATATTTTACATCACCGGAACCATCATCGGCTGCCTCCAAACCAGCAAATTGAGTAAAGATTTGGTGCAACGGTTTACGGCACACATTGGCCAAAGTATTTAAGCGACCACGATGAGGCATGCCCATAATAACAGATTCTACACCTAGATCGGTAGAGATATCAATAATTTCTTTTAAAGCGGGAATTAGCATTTCACAGCCTTCCAAGCCAAATCTTTTTTCCGATGAGAACTTTCTGGCCAAGAAACTTTCAAAACTAATTATAAAACAAAAACAAAAATTTTCATTAAAATGTAACGTATAATGTATCAGAAAATTTACCCAGTCGCACGGGTTAAACGCGCCAATATTAAACGTTTCCGTTCGGGTGTGAAATTCATCACACCTGGTGTCTCAAAATGTTTACGTATCCAATTGCACTGTTCCAAGGAGTTGATGAACATAAATTCAATACCAATTCTATTACAGTAGACGTTTTCCAAACGATTTAAAATTTCTCTAATTAGAAAAAGATAAAAATTTATTCCACGGGTATTAGTTAATCTTCAATTTGTAATGTTATTTAGATTGGTTTTATAATGGCCAATTACAAGTTTTGGTGATTATCTGATAAGTCAGACGAATGAGTGGTTACGTTTTGGTCAGTGTACAGTCTATGCTATGGTGTAAAGTATAATCACTAAAACTGATTACAACAAAACTAACCTTAAAGGCAAAGCCGGTTCCTCACCACCAATATAAGTAGTGCTGGGTAATTTAAATTTACGATCCATATCTTGTTCACCTATTTAAAGTTTTTTTTTTTTTTTTTGTTTATTTTTATAAAAAAAAAAAAAGGAAAATATTAATTTATATTTAGATATATGAAAGAGAGAAGGAATTTTGAAATTGAAGAATTTTGTGAATACAATTGAAATTCGGAGATTTTTTTTTTTTTTACAAAACATGCTCTTTCTTTTAAAATCAAGGCAGGCAAGAGATTTATATAACTTATTTTTATCATGTAAAAAAAAAAAAAAAGAAAGAAAAGTTAGGAAAAAGTTAAACAACAAAGCTTATTAGTCTCTATTAAAGTAAAGAAATCTGCTTAAGTTTATTGAATCAATGAAATCAAACAGTGAAGTGAATATTGGGCAAGCGTTTAATATTTAAGAATCGCTTGAAAAAGTCCACAATCATTTGTAAGCTCAGATATTATTTTTTTGTTTTCTCATTTATTCAAAATTTTGTAAATTTAGGCAAATTTCTCATTACTTTCAAGAATCTTAACTTAAAGATTATTACAAAAAAAAAAAAGCAAGCCTTAAAAACTATAAAAAAAAAGAAGAAGAAATTGTGGAAAAAATTTACATGAATTTTTTGTTCAAGTTGAAAGCTAGAAAAAAAAAAATTGGGGACAAACAAGCAGAAGGACGCAATACTAAACAACATGACAAAAGATAAATTTTCTAGGATAACAATTAAAAGAAATAAGACAGAAACAGAAGACAGGACAGAATTTGGTGATGGAAAGTAAAGATATGTACTATGATACTATCCAAAACAACAACAACAACAACAACAACAAAATAACTTAACTTACTTACCAAAATTGAAACTAGCATAAACAGCCTTCGTTGTGCTGTTGCCGGGCAATTCGGGGGTACTAATTTCGAGGGGATCGAGGTGAGCAATGTTATGGCCTCGAATCTAGTTTTTGTTTTATTTAATTTGGTTTTTTTATACGTTTTGTTTTGTTTGTTTTGTTTTGTTTTTAAATCAATCATTCAATCATTCAGTTTGGGGAAATAAATTAGATATTGAAAAATTTCAAATGAGATCAGACCAAAGTTTTTCAAATAAAGTTTCGTGTGTTTGAATGTTGGGAGATATATGAGTAAGAATTTTATTTTATTTTTTTTGTTTTTTTAATTTTTGTTTTTATCGTTCAAGTTCAAGTAGTGAGAATATGAGAAAAAAAAAAGGCATAGAACATAAAAAGAAGAAGAAAAAACAATAAAAGAAACAATTAAAGCATTTCGAATTAAAATAAATATTAAAAAGCTATATATAAAAAATTAAAAATCGATACTAAATGAAAACATAAAGCAAGGAAACAACACAACATATAAAATACATTTAAAAAGAAAAAACAACTTTATCACATTACGTCATCTCAAAGAATAAGAATTTCTTTAAATCGGCACTTCTCAGTATCAAGATTCAATTCTTGCTATTAACTTTATTTTGAGAGAAAGATGCTACACTAGTGGACTTTTATGGACGTTTGGCCTCGCTTTTTTATATTAATTTGAAAAAGTCTTAAACGCACACAACAGTCACGCAACGGATAAACTTTGCTCGTGTATATGTACGGCATCATAACTTTATCTGTAATAAATTTGCTTCGAGCAGTAGCCATAGCAGCAACAAAAACGTGCCATAAGGTAAATAATAATATTTATAATATTTCTATAAAGAGTGCAAGAAAGTTATATTCATTTTACATTGAATCCTATGATGTCTAACAACTGACCAGCAGCTCTCAACTACATAGAACTTGCAGCTCTTTTCTTCAAGATCACTTTCAAATATCAAAGCTTTAGTTAGTTTAGTGTCCACGTCAAAGTTCAGATGGATATCTGATCTGAAATCGCACCATTTCAGTTTAGTTGTTCGACTATGCTAACTTTCAAGATGAGTGCTTTCACGACATATACACATTTTGTGGGCTTTCTAATGCTTACTCTTCCTGTGGTACACGTACAGGTTAAAGCGTCAAAAATGGTGATCGACAACACATATATATATAACTTGTAGCATGCACAATCTTCGAAATCACAAGATAAAATGAATGTTTCTCTTCCACCTTTAAGTGAATGCAAATTCTTCTGATCGGCCTGTTGCACGCGCCCACCTGCAATTAACGAAAATTCCTCTTCTTCTTCTTATGCTTCTTACCTGATGGTGTTGTCTAAGATTATATGTATTATTAAGACAATTCCCACTACCTATTTCTGTGCGTTATAAATATTTCACACAACATGCCGGTTGTAATTGGCGTAAAATAGCCATATACCTATGTGTCCAAAAAGTAAGACCAATTTAATTTTTTCCTTCTTAAATCTATTTACTATTCCGAATGTATTTAACTGCTTTGTTAATTTGCGTGTTTCGCTCGGCGAAACAAATTCATAGCGTACAAGACCACCAAAATCGAAGAGAATTGTTGCGACTACGGCGCGATGTTTTCGGTCTTCATTCAACTTTTGCAGGGCATTCGCTCGATTAACCAGTTGTTTTCGAGTCGTGTCCGCAAGTCTATGTCGTTTCATCTCATTTCATTTCGCAAACAAAGTTCAATGCAACTATTTTGCCAACAACAAAATCATGTATTGGATAAAAGCGGAAGAAATACGTTTTGCGTCGTACAAAACCAAGCACAGCTAAAACACTAATTACGTGTATGATGTGAAAGTTGACATAGATGTCTGTCACAGTGCTACCAATTTAGAAAACAAACATTTTCGATATTCTCTGTATCCACGCAATTCGACTTGAATATTGGTCTTATTTTTTGATCACAGTATTATATATATAACAAAGATAAAGCCAAACGGTACATATCAAAAAGTTCCAAATAAACAAAAAATTTTTACAATTAAAAATGACTTCATAAAAAAGTGACCGATTTAATAAAGAATTTAATATTCTTAGATTACGCGGAAATATATGAAGGTTATGGTATTAATATAAACACTTAAGAAAACACAAAAAATGCGTGAAAAATAAATTAGTGAAGCATTTTACATGTAACTTTAATTTTTTAAACAATAAGAAACCTAAGAAGATATGTTAATTCATTTTTGTGTTTTTGTGTGTTTTTTTTTTTTTTTTTTTTTTAGCCAAACCCTCTACCAGTCTGTGTAAACAACATTTATAAAGAACAATCTCCGGATAAGAATCATTTAATAATTATAATTTCAAAGCCTGCCAACATTTTCAATATATAATGAGATAGAAAAAAATACATATATATATAAAAAATTGTATATATTATGATTTTATTTAAGGCTCCGAATTTCATTTTGTTGAAGAAATGCTTCTATATACAAAAAAAAAAAAAAAAAAAAAAAAAAAAAAAAATTACGGGATTATAGGCCGAAAAATCACTTTAGATATAGATTTTTTGATTTTAAACAAGAAAAGTGTTACAAGAAAAAAGAAAAACACAAAATTACCAAACAAAAAACCAGAATGCTGGCGTAAAACATCTTCGTTAGCACGACGTGTTAGACCGTCTTTGCCCACGGTCTTTTCAACAGTTAGAATTCCCAATGGATCCAATTCAGAAGCCAAATGACCGCGTGACTATATCGATATATGTATATGTATACATACATACATACGTATATATATATATATATATATATTATTTATTTATTCATATATATATTTATATTTATATATTATGTATAATTATGAATATTTGTATATATTTATAAAAAATGATTTATAAAAACTAAAAGAGGAAAGACAAGTTTAAGTCATAGATAAGAGTTATTTATATTAATTGATTCTATTAACTAATTAATACTTAACTTTTAGGAGATTGGATAGAACTAAAAATATTGTATCGAAAATTTGTTTCAAAGAAAGTTTCTCTAGTAAGAAAAGCCAATTTGCGGTAGTTTACTTAAATGCGCTTAATACTCTTTAAAGAATACTCGAAGGAAAACCAATAGTTTATACTTGATTGACGCAGCGCTGCGATTTGATATCCTAGGTCGTCATAAAAACTGTGCCAAAGGGAAGTTGAGTGAAAAAAAAGGCTGTCAACTTCGAGCTTTTAACATTATTAATGAAACATTGCATTTCAAGAGGGAAGTGCATTATTTGTATTTGTATTTGTAGAAAATCAAATTCTACCAAATGCTCAGCTCAGTTATATAAAAGTGAAAGAGCATTGAAGGATTCAGCACCATGTCTAAAAGTCTTTTGAAATGATTCTCTGAAAGGCTTAAACGCATAACTGGTCGTTAAGAAAGAAAATTAGAGAGGGCTTCAATTTCGAAGATTTATGAATTTGTGTTAAAGAAAATCGTCTGATCTGTGATAGAAATATATATATCAATATTATAATTTATTAGGAATATATGAAATATTAGCTTCGCCCAGCGCAACAGACAGAGTTTTAAAAGAGACTTCAGTTTATTAATAACACTGTTTGTGTATTATCTTCCTCAAAGAGGGCGTTTCCGCTTCATGAGAATGCTTTGTACTCGGAAGATGCTAAAAATGACTTGCTGCATGCAGGTAAGTTGCTTTTGGCAAAAGCAGAAGCCCTTTTTTTGCGACTCTTAAACACACAGTCTTGCCAAAGGCACCGCGTATCGAAATCTACAAAAATCCGCCCATAATTAATATAATCGCCCGCATATTTACTACAACGTATGGAAACGTCTGCAATGAACTTTGTGTAAAGCATTAGAAGTAAAGACTATGTTTTATAAAAGTTGATCAAAAAAGAAAAAAAAAAAAAAACAAAAAAAGATAAGTAAAAATAAAACATAAATGATTTTTTTTTTTTTTTTTTTTTTTTTTTTTTT
>KK502452.1:902289-926669 GCA_000688735.1 Glossina austeni
AAAAAAAAAAAAAAAAAAAAAAAATTTTTTTTTTTTTTTTTTTTTTTTTTTTTGTTAAACGTGAAAGAATTTAACCCATAAAAAATTAACATAAACTGCAATTAAAAAAAAAAAGAAAACAACCAAATAAAAGAGAACATTAAATTGAATCAACTAATAAAAAAAAAAAAAAAGACTACAATAAAGATAACAAAACACTAAAAAGAATACCCCAAATTTTAGCATTTGACAAATTTTTCTTAAAAGGAAACCATACCTGATAACTTCTGATAATGGCCTGGACAGCCAGATGGTCGTCAATGGTTTTCGAGTCGGGAGCAACGCCGGCTGGTGCTGACATGCCAGCAAAAGCAGTCATTGGTAAAGTATTTGGTTGTATAGGAGCCAAATTTGGGGGTCCACAATAGGTGTTGCTGCGGAAGTACGCATCCCAGGACTATAAAAAGAAAAATTAATAATATTATCTAAAATAAACTACAAGTTTCACTTAGATTATTGCTTCGATTTTTTTAAAACCTTTCAAAGAGCTTTCTTCGTTTTTTTGATATTATTAAAATTATATGCTTAAAAATCTTCAAGAAAGTTATGAACCATTTGCTTTAGGCTTGATATCGCTTTTTCTTTAGAGCAAAGAATGGATAATTAGATCAATTTAGCGTCACCTCGATTTTATAAAGATTACTTTTGTGTAAATTCCGCCACGTCTGTCCGTCTGTATGGTGTGTCTTTGACGCTTTCTTGATCGCAAAAATAAAGATATCAACTTCAAAATTGATGAAAATATTGAATGGTTTTGCACGCAGATTAATATTAAAAATGGGCCAAATTGGTAGGAACACAAGGAAGCAGTGGAGCGTAAACTGAACGCAAGTCAGTTTTCGGAAACAAAAACTTGTGGACGTTTACTCATTACTCACAAAATACATAAGAAAGAAGGGTGAAATTCTTCACATTTACTTCACCAAAAACTCTACTATTTATGTGCAAAAATGGCAAAAAACCGGCCATGCCCACACAAAGTTACAAGTAATTAAAATTTATTTGTTTCGCTTTTTTTAAGATTTTATGCTTATGAGTCATAAGGTAAACAAGACAGAACTTTGCAAATTATTTTTTTTTTTAATATTAAGCATGTTAATTATAAAATAAATATGGTGGACACCAGGATCTGATGGATTATTTTTTTTTTTTTTAATAATGTCAGCGATATGGGTATCAAATAAAGAGAGTTGGAGAGTAGAAGGCGACAAGGTAAATGAGTTAGTACTATTATAAATTAATTATGGTGGGCGTCACGACGTAGTGGTCTAATATGTTAGTTGCAGGGGACTTGGAGAGTAGAATGCATTAGTGTATTAATTCTAAATTAATTACGGCGGACGCCACCTACGTTGTAGATTAATTTTTTTAGTGAAGTGAAGGATGAAGGAATCTCTTATGGTAAAGAATAGAAGCATGTGGCATCAAAAGTTTTAATGGTGGTGGGTATGCGAGGTTCGGCCCCAGTCGAATATAACTTTTCTACTTCTTATTTATTTATTATGGCTCCATTTTCTTATTCTTATTTTTATGAAAGCAACTAGTGGCGTAACTCTTGAATCAATTTGTTCGCTTTACCGTTATCGGAAATGCTTCGACATTTAAACTAATTGCAAATTGTATAGTAAAGCAATCTTATTTAATGTATTCTGAAAAATTTCCTAACTTACCGTATGCACTGAGCTAGGATCACGTAACCAAGCGTTGTACATTTCTTCGACATATGAAGCCGTAGTGCCGTTTGCGAAGGGTTCAGCGGCAGCTGAATTGTATTTGCGTAACGCAGCAGAAGCAGCAGCAACATTCTTAAGAACCTATTATTTGCACAATGAGATAAAGAAAAAGGACGAATAAGGGTTACTGGGCTTTTTTTTCTTAATTGAATATTTGATGAAACACTTACCCTTTGATTGCTGCCTTTTAGAAGCCATGTGGCAAAATTTTGATGGGCTATTGGCGATATCGCCAATGTGAAGGCTGTATTTGCTCTATGCATTTTGTGACTTTGAATTAGTTTTTATCCTAAAAAATTAAGAAATTATAGAAAATATTTTAATTTATAACTTACTCAATAAATGCTTTAATATTTATTTAGAGGCTTATCGCTAATTATTGCATATTATATAACCAATAGCAAATAAGCAATAATTCGCAACAATTACTTAATAGTAATTTCCTATAATTTTTTTTAGCAATAAATTCATTACAATGCCGCCATAAATGTTAACTCATTCACTTTTATTTAACATCATTAGTAAAGCGTTTACGGTTCGGTATCGTTTATTCACAAAGAACCGGCATTCTTTTTATTAATTAATAAGGTAACTAACTACAACTAATCGATCAATGACAAAATGTCAAGATGGAAATATATACTGCTGATGAATCGATACATCAACTTAGAAGTTTTGTAAAGTTTCATTGAGATTAGAATTCAAAAGCTGCTCTACTTAAGCCTGAGAAACTTTCAATACCCATAAGCTATTAGCCGTCCCTAGGAAATTTGACTTCAGATAGGGCAACGATCTACCCATTTCATATATATGACAGATGTAAAGATCAATCGTGGGCGGGTTTTTTCTAAGAGATGGCATTACTTTCTCTGTGATTATTGGTTGAACTATGACTTCTTCATATCAAGATAATATCTTTAAGCGTTACGCACAAATTTAAGTTGTAAGATAGTCAGGCCGGCAGGTATATTGGAGTTAAATTACTTCAATCGAAAGGGGAAGCAATTGGGCGCAATATGCCTAACGAATTATGATCACTTTGCCACATATGGCAAAACTCGTCCGTTTTGCTATCAGACTCGATATATACTGTAGACATAACTTCTTCCGATTAATATGCAATCAAAGATTTGATTATTTTTGCGATGACGATGCCAAAAGGAATTATTGTTTATGCGAATAGATAGATAGCCTCCAAAGAACCGTCGTTATTTCGGCGCAAAATTCTTGTTCTAATGAAAACAACAAAACTATGTTTTTCGCATTCCACTCTCCAAGTTATTTTATTCGATACCCATATCGCTGGTATTATTAGGAAAAAATTAATCGCGGTGTCTGCGATATTCATTTTAAAATTAACCCAATTTTAGGCAAATAATATATCTTCATTTGAGGAGTGGCAGGAGGAAAATAGTTTTAAACATTCTGTGTTGTTTGCCTTATGATAAAATAAAAATAAAACCTCAAAAAACTGAAAAAAATTAAATGTAATTACTCTTAACTTTGTGTGGGCACGGCCGATTGGTTCCATTTTTAAACCCAAAGAGTAGAGTGTTTCGTAAAGTAGATGTGGAAAATTTGATCCTTCTAACCTTAATAATGTCCGAGTAAGGAGCAAAAATCCAAAAGTATTTTTAAAAAAAAAAACTGAGCGTTGATCAAGAATAGCTACACTTTGTCGGGAATATAACCCCTTCTTACAGTGGTAGATATAACAAGTGTGTTATTATCGATGTGCAACACATTTTTTACTCTTGTTTTGAAACAAGCGTTTTCCCCCATGAAAAAGACGATTAGCACTAATTATGGACACGTGTTGTGTTACACGATTTCTAGGTACACTTTGAAACAAGCGTTTTCCCCCATGAAAAAGACGATTAGCACTAATTATGGACACGTGTTGTGTTACACGATTTCTTGGTACACTGAAAATCCCCGTTTTATATGGTTTTGCGATCAACATAAGGCAACTGAAGATCTCATTAATCTGCTCGTGCAAATTAATAAAATTAAATTAAATTAATATTCAAAAAAAAAAAAAATTAATTACGGAAACATTTCAAATGCAATTGCAAGCCTTAAACTAAACACTCTACAATTTCAAGGCCTAATTTAAGAAAAAAAAAAGTTATCAAAGTCTTTGTTGTTTAGATGTTTGCGGATCCATCGACCCCAACAGCAGATTATCGGGCTTTTCGTGATGGAAGAGTGTGAAGCAAAAAGATTTAAGATAACGCTATTGTTGTGGATGCAGTTTAAGGCGGTGGTTCAACAAATGAACGAACGAGAGTTGTTCTAAGTTGATAAAAAACGTATAAAACAACATGGAATTTCCAATGGAAATGTGAACTGGAATTTCCAATGCATATTTCTAAGTACCACAAATTAATGGAACTAATAGATAGAAAACTAACGCAAAAGATTTTGTTTATCACTAAGCTTCGTCTAATACTTCGGAAGCCTTTCATTCCGTATACACTATACACTACACACTTAACTGAACTAAAATTATAGCTTTGATCAAAAAAAAAGAAGAAGAAGAAGAAGAAAATGTAGTTCGCTTCAAAATTCCACATTTTGTCAATGCATAGGAAAAAGAAATACATGCACTCGCACCTAGATAAATACCTACAATATTATTGACGTAAGCTGTTCAAATTCAAATAAATGAAATAAATATTAAGTAATAAGACTATCCGTCTATATGCTCGCTTATGTGTGCATAGATATTTACTCAACCTTGTTGCGATAAGCTTGTGTACACTCAGGTAATAATAAAGATAAATATTAATAAAATGCGGATTGCTTGCGTAAAACTTCTCTCTGATAAATCTTTAATTAGAATTTCCTCTCCTTTAGAACCACTAATTATTGACAAAATTGATTTCATTACGTCATCCGACATTTTTAAATGGCAACGCTAACATGCAATGAGTAGATAGGCCGTAGATGGCAGAACATCAATCCCTGCGGCAGGAAAATTTCGATCGTCCATTTGTCGCCATAAGGGTTTCTACGCCTATGTGTAACCGCTTGTGGAGTATTTGTTGGATAAAAAACGAAATCCTCCTCCCCATTACTCCCAAACTAGCTAACTTCCCAACGTTAAAATCTCCGACCAGCTGATCTGTTAACTAATATTACTTCGTTGCACAAAAGTGTTTGACTTTGACTAGATGATTGAAAATATTACTTTCTGTTATACAATAAGTGACGTAATACCGGTAGAACTCTCACGACTTGAAAAAATTGAAAAAATATATAGAAAGACTTGTTGAAAGCAGATATAATATTTTTACATTGATCTCAGGCATTGATGCATTTGCAAATATATATATGTATATATATATAAAAAGTCGTGAGCCTACTAAGTAACTATTACTATACTTTACATCTATTCAAATCATATGATTTGATTTTTGATTTTTTTTGTTGCTTGATATCATTTCGTTCAACGTTTTTACATATATGAATGCAAAAAAAAAAAAAAAAAAAGCCAAAGATCTAGACAACCTACAAATATGTACATATTCTTTGATTCCGTTAAGTGCATAAGGATATCTGGACGTTAGCTGCTATATAACAATGTTCTTACATTCTTTAGTTTCCATTAATTCAAACACTATTCGCGTTAAATGAAAACTTTTGCCATTTCATCATAAATCAATAAATAAATACAAATTGACAGCATACTAAAGGCCAGCGCATACACAACTGTCTGCTTGCCTGTCTAACTTTACTACAACAATAGTTTTATTAATATTCAATAAATTGTTTTTATTAAATTTTTTCAATTAAAGTCACGGGGATTATTACAAATAAAAGGCCGTTGACTTGACGTCATTTTCTATTTATTTATTTCGTTTCGAGATTAGCGTGCGATATAAACTTACGGTGTTTATAAAAATTGAATCATCGAATTTAATTTTTATTTAAACCGATTACTTGTTTTTTTCACCTTTCTCAGATCAAACTGGTTGCAATAATTATTGGGAGTTCATTTGCATTTACAGCAACTTTGTAAAAAGTTCCAACGTCTTTCACTTTTTTTTTTTTTTTTGGGTGTTTTTCTTTCTTTCATTCATAATTGTTGTATACATATATATTTATATATGTTAATATGGGTGCATGGGTCTGTTTATTAAATTAAGAGGTAATATTAGTTTCCTTTTTGGGATTAAAAAATAAATTTCTTAAATACAAAAATATGATTGCAACACAGGTGCGAAATTGTAATTGGCCCAAAAAAAAGCGATTTTTCTGTATACAGTTCTAGAGTTCTAGAGTCCATATTACAGATATTTCAAATACATTTAATTGATTTGCAAGTGCAAAAAAATCGATTATTGATAAACATAATTTTGCCATCTCGCTAGAAGTGTTCAAGAACTGCAAGCATGCTTCGCCGATAAAATGTAAAACGAACTTTTTTCATTCGATTCGATTGAATTGAATTTCCATCCCAACTACAAATTACGATTCCTTAATAAACCTGATAAAATTTCCTTGGAGAAATTAATATTTACGAATTGAAAAAAAAATCGAGAAGATTTTTGAAAGCAATTTCTCGAACAAATTTTGACTTATCCTTCTAGACAAATTCTAGAAAGCGGAAAATTGCAACGTGCAGTGTTATGCAGAGAGGGAGAGAAACCATACAACAATAAAAAAAAAAAAAAAAAAAATTAAAAAAAAAAATAAAAATTGTTTCATAAGTCTATCGCGGGTTGTTTTTAAAAGAAAGAGAATGCAATTTTTTATTAATACAGCAGTCAGTAATTCCCCAGCGAGAAAGTGAGAAAAAAACATTTTTTTTCTTTCTTGCGAAATTCGTAACTATTCATCGATATAGTCTCTATCAAGAGAGATACGTTTAATGCAACCTCCAAGACCCCCACAATGTCATTATCTTCTTTATAGAACGATTTGTCAAGCCCATTAAAATACAAATCAGTTTTCGCAATGGCCTCATCAGTTGATCGAAATCTTTTTCCCTGCAGCCTGCTTTGGAGATTCTCGAGCTGGCGAAAAGTCCCTGGAGGCTGCATAGAGAGAATGTGGCGGGTGCGACAACCATTCGAACTTCAATGAATGCAAAGCTTGCCATTGTGTGCCATCGACTTGTACGACAATTATTTGGAAAGCAACTTTCTCAGGCTGAAAGTCTCATGTAAGATAACGAATACACCACCTTTTTGATGTCTTTGGAATGTTACCTAATTTCTGCAACTTTACTTTTCGATTATCGAGAATAATTTTTATTCTCATCCCTGAAAGATAAAGGGTATACTCATTTTGACGAACCGTATGCCACGCTCAGAAGGAAGCATCAGAGATCTCACAAAGTATACATGTGATCGGCATCAAAGTCTAGATCGATTTAAGCATGTCCGTCTGTAAGGTCTATTGTAAACATTCGCCTTGGCGCAAAATTGGGCCCATCGACTTAAAATTTCACAGAAACATTAGAAGTTCTTGCACGCAGTGTGCTATTAAAAATGGACCAAATCGGTCAAAAGATACGCTCACATCACTACGTAAACTGGGAACACCTCTATTTTTCAAAACGAATAAAAAATTGGTTTTTTACTCATTACTCATAAACTATGTATATAAGGGGCAAAAACAAGATTCAAAAACCCCATAAGGTGTATACATCCTAGGGCAGTTTCATATTTCTAATGCACCTAAGAATGTCTATGTGTTCATCTGTCCGCCTGCTCAATTGTATAGTATCTCTGATATATATTCCCCTGCTCGCAAAAATTAAGATCTCGCCCATAAATTTGCAAAAGCATTTGGAAGTAAGCTACACTTTTGAAAGGACACGCACCTATGCGGCAAAACCTTTTATTTTGAAAATAAAAAAAATCAGCCGCACCCACGCCATACTAACAGAGCATGAAAATTTAGTTCTTTTACTTTTTTTGCCTTTTTCAGGATGACAGTGATAAGTACAAAAGATTCCGTCACGACCGAATGTAATTTCTTATTTGTTTAATTTTAGACGACATTCCTGGAATTATTTACTGATGCGTTGCTTCAAGACTTTCATTTTCGTATAGGATAAATGTCGGGCACTAACAGTCGCGCGAAGAGAAGCATAGACGCATAGGAAATTGACAAATTAAACACTCAAAAAGCTCGTGAGTGAAAGATCGCGTTTACTTCCTATACTGAAGACGATTGGGGGTTTGTTAAAATCAAAAAAAAAAACCTTAAAATTATGTTTGAGTTCTCTTTTCATCTAATCATTCGTAAGTAAGTAATTCTGCAGTTCTCTTTTCATCTAATCATTCGTAAGTAAGTAATTCTGCAAGAGAACCCCACAAGAAAAATGCGACATTCTGCTTCCGATTCTGATTCTCTGAAATAGTGACATATTCAACCTCCTTTTACTTTATTCCTTCAAAGAGAAACAGATTTTTATGTACAGCGAACAATTGTAATACAAAGTGGAAGGAAAAGCTATTGCCGTAATATTTTCTTTCATTAACCACGTTTCGACTTCATTCCATTCCATTCCATTCTATTTTATTTAATATTTAACATCTCTGTGAATCACATCTCTGATTAACCTTGCAATTCCTGCAATATTTTATAGTTTATAAACTCTGTTAATATTGACTGTCTGCCGTATCACGAGCAACGCCATAGCGACGTCAAAAGTCACAAGATATTCATAAATGCTTTTTTGCTTTTTTCGTTTTTGATATGACTTTCGTGACTTCGTTTTATAAATCAAACTTATTGTTCCCATTACTCTGCCAAATCAAATTTGATACAAAGTCACAAGAACAACTATGACAAAAAAGCAGCTTGCTTCCTCTTATGCTTAGTGTGGCCGGTCACAATATCAAGATACAGCTTTAGAATGAATTAGAAACAATTTTCGTAAGTAACCTTCCTCCTGCCGGCATTAATAACAATAAGCAATACAGACGGAAAGAGCGTACCACAAAAATTTCATTCATTTTTATCGAACTTTTTCGCCCGTATTGCTCCAGCGTTTTGCTTATTGTTTTTATGTTATGATGATGTTATGGCATTCATTATATATATACAATTATATTATGGCTATCGTTACAAAATTTCGGATATCACAACTAGTTTCAAAACAAATTGATTATCATTTTTTGCACCTCACTGAAATTTTCACTCGACGCGAACGTCTTAAGAACAAATTCTCTCTTTCAATTTTTTGAAACCGTAAGAGGGAATGGAGACAACAGCACATGACTAAAGATGTTCATCATTCTACGATTTGTTCACTCTCACTGATATTGTTATTACTATACCTATCGATCCACATAAATTCCATTATTCCGATGATAACATCCAGATATATATATACCTCAAAAAAGGACTTAGCTTTGGAATATTTTCGGAGGGACAGCACCTTCCAATTGGTAAATGTTGTTTCTACTTCAACGATTATAAACTTTTTTACACGTATTGAATACGGCTTCAAGAAACTCGATGACGCGACAATGCAGAGTGTAGTACAAGGGTTTAACTTATATCGCATTTTTTCACGCGATTGACGAGTGGCAAAAGCCCACAAGTGGTAAATGAAAAAAGGGAAAAGCCTTTGCATCGTTCTGTTCAAGGTGTTCAATGTATCGAAATAAAGGGCATAAAGTGGACAACATTTTTTTGCTTGAACAAGACAAAACAAAGTCATTCTCACCCTCGAGTACTCACTGGGGATAAAAAATAGGGATTTATTTTGAGAAGCTTAAGTGCAAAGATAGACCAAGGCACGGCGACCATCCACATCGAATGCAAGGCCACATCGCTTTCGCAGAAAGACGATGCTCTGTGTTTAGTGGCATCAGAAGAAAGGATGCAGTCTTTTACGGGTCGTTAAAACCTAATGAAACGCTATCAACTGTCATTTATCGATTTAACCCGTTTGCAAAACGGTTCAAAAAACGGTTAGCATGAAAATTAAGAAAAGCAACGCAAGGTGACCACCATTTATTGTATGAATGATAAAACCGAAGCATTCAACTGGAAAGTTCTAGCCGATCCGGCTTACTCATCACTCTTGACTTGTTTCAGTTAGCATTTTTTTGCCTCCTTGGGTAACGCATTTGCTTAGCAGGAGACGTACAAAGATGTCTCGAGAAAGATTTTTATTAAACAAACTGATAGCCACAAACTGCCAGAAAGATGAAAACAAAAAAAAAAGAGGAACAAGCTAACTGAAGAGCGTGCCTTGAATAAACCAATCACTTTTCCGAATTTAACGTGTTATTCCGCTTTTGCTCATCTCGCTTGCAACGAACGATTCAATAACCTAAAGAATGGATTGTTGTGTGATTGCTTTAAAGCATAATAAGTTAAAGTTTGCTTTTTATCCTTCCCCGTAGTTTCTCGTTTTTATTCGCGAGCTGACATGCCCTGTTTCGGATGGGATAACGTTTGCAATTCGGTAAAGAATATCGTATAAGTTAGTTTCCAAAAATTGTTTCCATTATCTGGTCCTTGGGCCGATATTAGCGAGTGAAACTAGCCAAGATTCCTAAGATTCTGAATTTCTCCAAAAGGTAAACTGTTCCTGCGTTGCTTTCGTTTTCTGTAGAGGAAGATGGGCCCTGTTCGATTCAAAAAATTCGAAGAGACTGCTGATGACATAGGCGAGGTCTAATGAGCACTCTTCTCGATGGTTCCTATTCATGGACCTTTGTTTATACGCTTATAAGGTAAACATATAATATATGAAAGTTTTTAACAAATTTTTTGGACATGTATGTTGTTTACCTAGCTATGCAGCTTTCTGAAAAGCTTTTGTGTGCTCGACATTTATATATAAATTAAAATACGTCCAACTCACGTGATATGGTTTCTAAGTCAAAAATATTTATATGGGAAAATGCGACTTTATTTTATTATTATTTTTTTTTTTATTGTTTATGGTTCGATCCTTTACCTATATGAATATATACTTTTGTTAATTATTAAATTTCACTCATTTGTAATAACATGACATACAGAGAGCATTGACTGACAGTGAGAGAGAAATAGAGAGAGACAGAGAGAGAATGAGTTACAAACAGCTGACAGGAAAACAGGTTTTAAATGAAAATTTAGTCGAGAAAAGGAATAAAATTTTTATTGCCTTAAATATATTACGATTATGACAACAAATAGTTCCCACTGTACAAACATCGTGTATCTAGTTATGCATATGTATCTCATCTATGCGAAATAAAACATTAACAGAATAAGTATATACGTATATATATATATATATATATATATATATATATATATTTATAAAGAATGCGATCTCCTTCGACAATGACCTTGGCCTTTAAAGTACAACGGCAGAGAAAAGATAGAGACAGATTGATATAGCTGACTGAACGTGTGTGTATAAAATAAAAACAAACAAAAAGGTGAGAAAAATCGATTTCTTTTCTTTTTTTTTTTTTTTTCTTAGACTTCCATAACAACAACGATAATAACAACAATGTTGAGAAGTAAATAAAGCAAGAAAGTAGACAAGAAAAATCATGAATACTAAAATAAACAGAGAGCAAGAGCAGAGGCAAAAGCAGAAGCAAAAGCATCAATAAAATTGGGGCAATTATCTCTCCTTTTCCCGACGAAACGAAATTCTAGAAAGTTTGCACAAATAAAATTTTCAATGTTATTTGTTTAAAAAATAACTAAAATAACTAAACGACCCATAGCAATTGTTACGTTATGCATACTCACATGTTGTACATATGCACATACACATAATCACAAGTACATACACACTCACACACTGCCAGACAAGAAATGCTTTTTATTGTGAAATTACATAAGCCATATGAAAATTGAAAATATGAATTTTTTCAAAGGAGCTTCCGATTTGCGTAAGAATATGCAATAGATGCGCACAGTTTCGTTATGATGAAAAATTTTCAAGCAATTTTCAAAATTAATAAATAAATTATGTAATCGATGGCAAGTAGAAATTGTTATTCAATATATTCTGTTGCTTAACAATTGAGAATTTTGTGTTTTTATCTTCTATTTGTGTTGCATATTTCTAAATATAAAACAATACCTTTTTATTATAATTTAATAAATGTTCTGACCTCGACGCGTTTTATATATTTGCCTTCTTTTTTATTTTTTTTATTATTATTATTATTATTTATTTATTTATTATTAAACGAACCAAGTAAGAAAATCGATGTGAACGTTGAGAGCGCTACGCGTCGACTAAAAAATATCTCCAAGAATATTTCATTAAACTAAATCGTAAATACGAAAGGAAAACAAAAAGCAATACGTCAGCATTTTTTCAAATTAAATTTGAAGAGAGAGGTGCAAAGTAATATATATGAAAATAAATAAACATTCAAAAGTACGAGATATAATAAAAATCTCTATTTGAACAAACAAGTTCAATAAACATAAAGAAAAACAAAAAACACGAGAAAAAAAACGAAAGCAATTATCTTCCGTCTAGACCGAAGCTTCGAACACCCACAAACGGATTTCTTCTTGCTCTCTTGCCCTTTTTAATACCGATATATTCATAGATCGACCCAGGCTCGTTATTATTTATGCCTTATGACAATTATTTCAGTTGCTTTTGACGATTGATTTTATCAAAGCCCACTATCGTTTACTTATTGAAGCATAAAAGCTCGGATGCATGGAAATGTTGTTCATACTCAGTTACGAAAAATGACCGCAAAAAAAAAACACTGAATTCAATTTTTGCCTCTCTGTGCCTTGAAACACTAGCAATCAGGGCCGTAAACTTATAAGATCTCCGCGACATAGAAGTAGAACAAGAAGAACAGATAATATACTCAGCAAATATAATGTTTTGACACTTGCCAGGCTGAAAACTTTCCATAATTCGCATCGACCAAGAAGATACACATGATCGTATGTCATAAATATATCAATATATATTATAAATGTGAGAGCAGATCAAGTGAAATTTTTAATAGTCTTTAAAAGACACACTTTTCTCATTTAAAATCGAACATATTTCCCTATGTTAAGCCCATTTGTAGCAATTGTAGCAATTATTTTCAACCGAAAACCTGGATCGCTTAACTCTAAATCCCCTTTTAGCCTTTAAGGGAATATTGAAAACGAAATCGTGCAAAAGCATTCATCGACAGAGTAAAGAATTTGTATTAATTGAAAGCCACCTTCAGGCATTAAAAACGAAGAGACCAATCTAACATGCCTGCGTCTTTTGATAGGGTTCGAAAAAAAATTCTGTCGCTTAAAGTAAACTTGAATATTATAAATTAAATTTGAATGTTTACAATTAAAACGCAAAGGAAAAAAAAAAAGAATAACAAAAGTCAGAAACAAACATAAGCGAACTGTAGATAACAGAAATTATAATATGGGGAGAATTTTGGTCACTCTTCATTAGAGGATATTTCAAAAAAAAAAAGACCCTTCATTTTAATTACTTTGAAAATAACATTTGTAGAGGCAAAAAAATATTTTAAACAAATTGCCTGCATCAGCTTATACAGTCGCCGATGTCCATTCCACAAATAGTTAGGTAGCTATACAATTTAACAAGAATGTAAGTCGGCGCAACTGCAACCTACAAAAATAAACATAGGCCAGCATTCGCTCTTGATCGCTGCGCGCCGACTTGCTTTAACAATTAGTAATTAATGATATGAAACTATATATATATATATATATATATATATGTGACATATATAATTTCAGAAAGCCGAGTAATTATTTCAGTAATTTTCAGTAGACGAGTAGAGAGAAACCATCATTTGACTTAAACGCTATCGCATCTCTTAGTGCACTTTTAATATATAAAGTTTTCTCCAAGGGGAAAAAAATATATTCTGCAGATTGAAGAAAAATAAGCAAGCATTTGCAGAAGGAAGTTGACAAGTTAAGGAAGATTTGGAGAAATTCCAATTATTGGAAAGGAAAAAATGAAGATATTTATCGTAGAAGCTTTACAACAAACAATTATAGCGAATTATTAAAACCAAAGGCCTTTGTACTCATTCTGCATAAACAACGGCCTTATAAGACAACCTTAGATCAATCTAGTGATGTTGATCTTTTTAGCGGTACATCCTCTGTTGTTAAAAGGCTTATGGTTGCAAAGTATTAAACAGAAAACATTTAATTCTCTGATTGATTGATTGAATCTGATAAAGGGCGTCAGGCGGCCACGATAAGCATAACTATTGACAATTGCCGTTTGAAATAAACACTAGCCTCCTAACACGACTACATACAAGTAAAGCAACAGGCATATGGAATGACCTTTTATGATTTTTATTCATACGCGTAGACTAACTAATTTCATCATCGCAGGCAAGATAATATATACAGACATGTATATATATATATATATGAAATAAAATGACAAAACCTATATGTTAACGCACTGCGTCCCTTGCTATACATCATCAACCTACTTGCCATGGACAAAGTCTAATGAAATAGTTACTAACTTGGACATAGTTTTTTTTTTCTTTTTAACGTGACGTAGTAAATTCGAATTGATCAATTAACGGGCGTTATCGCAACAATCTATAGAGGCACCGACACTGTATACGTTGCTTCTCTATGACTTTTATCACTATTCAGAAAATTAAACATTTACGACATCAATTATTAATTTTACATATTAATATTTATTTATAGAAACAAGCCCGCCGTATAAAAATGTTTTTGCTTCTCACATTTAAAAATTTAATCGCGATATTAATTTTAGTGAAGTACTCTGTCAGAATTTTATTTTATATTTTCTACTAATCTGAAATGGAAGCACCGAAATATTAAATGTGACAACAATGACGTGTTATATTACCCACGCGGTGGTAGCAATCAAAATTACACATCAGATAAGGAATAAGGTCTTCATCTATGATGTATGATTCTGAATCGACTTATCTAAGCACGCGCTTTACTTCAACCGTCTGCCATTTTTTGCTAAAACACAGATTCACAACAGTTGAGATAGAATTGTAAATTTTGTATTCTCGATTTTTATAGCCTGCTCTATATAAAATACTGAGTAAGTCTCAGAAATAAAAATTCATCACGATAGTGTTAGCAATAAATTAACTCTCAAAGATAGTCCTCTCATGTGTGGTCTAGTTTTGGACGCACGTATAAAACCATAGCATTGCTACCTGCTTCAGTCTCTGACAGTTGCAAGCCACCGTTGAAAAAATTAATTTTATTTTCGTTTCAATCACACGACGGTAAGGCTTATATTTATTCGTACGTAGATGATCGCTTTCAGTTTGTTAAGGTGGACAATATACGGTCAGAGACAAGAGGAACTTGCGTTTGGTGTACCACAAGAGCCTATTCCAGGGCCGATCTTGTCTAATATATTCATAAGCATTTTGGTCATAGCTGCAAAATCCATTTCTATGTCGATGATGCGTAGATTTACTTCTCCAGTCCGCGGGGACAGGCAGTTAACTTGGGTCGTCATATCAGCATCACGCTGATCTTGATCGGATTGCCCCATACTCTGGAATGAATAACTTAAATTCATCCAAACCAAAAGCTACAAGATTTGAGGCCTGGCTCTCTGCCTAGCGTTAAGCTGTGAGGTGCGAGAGTTGAGATTGTCAATGTAGTGACAAACCTTGGATTTAAAGCCAATTCTTTTTTTATAGTAATGAAAATGCATAGTATTTTATGAAAGGTATGGCTTTCCTTGGCTTTTGTTCCTGTTGAGACCAAATTAAGGTTGATTACATTTTTTGCTGTTCCCTTAATACAATGTGGAGCTAATATACGCGGAAATCTCGACTATGCCCCGTACTCCAAGAGGCGGTAAATAGGCATACGAGATATGTTTATGGTAAACCTAGGTATGATACGATACCGTTATACTCCTTAAACATTTTGGACAGCAATTTACCGACTTACTTACACACCAGAAACTTCATTTTTATTTATAAGATCTTTCACACCCATATTACGAGGTACGTGTGAGAGAAACATCAGCCCGTTAACCCTAAACGGACAACGAGTCTTATATTGCCACACCACAAATATCTTCCGTTTATTTTATGTTAATACTGTAAAAATACGGGATTATTTGCCTACAAGTATTAAATCGTGGAAGTTTACCACCAAAGTTAACGCGTTCTATAACACTTGTTTCAATGCGGGTTTGTTTTAATGTGTTTTAACCTCATGTCAACATATCACTGCTGATGAATCGTATGGATTATCTGGAGATTGTTTTCTTCCGTTTGTTAGGCATTATTACCCCCTTTACATTGATATTGTATACTTAAGAGTTGCTGCAACATTAGGGGATTAGTGTCTATGCCGGACTAATACTTGCTTTCCTAAAATATTAAGATATAGTGTAATGGTTGATACTTATTTAAATTGCTATACTGTAAGAGACATATTGCAGCTTTGAAAGTTTAGCAAGTTCCTGGATTTCAAAATTTTAAATAACCTGTTTTTCCTGTCACTGATTCACTGATTCATTGAATTCACAATTATTTAACCAATCATAGTCAAATTCATATTCTTCCTAAAATAATACTAATAGCGTTAGTAGTTCATGTGAATCGAAGGTAAAGTTAAGGTCGACATCTAACGACATTTCCTAATTTTTTCGAACATCTGCATTAATATGTCCATCGGCATTTCAAACCTAATACTATCTTATCATGACGAATTCCTTTGGGTCTTATGTTGAATTCCAAAATTGGTTCCCATAGTCCATCGAATGCACGAAGGCAATCACATTGGATCAAAATCAGTCTATTTACAAGATATGCAATTTATTTATATTAGCCTCATCATCTGACCTAGAAAGTTGGCAATTTTTCTTATGCAATCTTGAGTTTTAATTTTGTGTAGTATTTTTTTTCATTTGTTGCTTGATAAGCTAAACGAGATAATACAGCTTGACAAATGTTTATCTTTTCGTTCAATAAAGATTTTATTGTGCCTATGCATAAAGTAAAATGCAACGAAACGATTGAATGCAACTAATTGAGAAAAAGTTTCTGCTCGTTTTGTGCAGAGATCGTGGAATTTAGTAGAGAAAGAAAGAGATAGACGAGTCGAGCCCCCATATTTTATAGCAGTTTTTATAAGAAAACGGCAAGTTGTGAGAATTACACCAACGAACCAGTGTAGTGAAAAGCAAGAGAAGAGCTAAGAATTCCAGAAACGATGAGAGCGAGAGTATTGCAATTATCAGAACAAATAAATGTAAAGACTGTAGAGCAGCTTAAGGCCAAGCCTCCAAGGTGATAAAGGCAAGATTTTTTTGTTTTAATTAATAACAAGAAAAAAGGCGGCTTTTAAAAATGCACCCGCATGCATATACAGTTGTAAATTAGAAAGGAAATACGTAATGACTCAGACATATGCTCGGAATACGCAATAATAATGGAAATAGATACAATGAACACAGTTCAATCTCCCTGCATGAATTGCGTCATTCGGTCTTGTTAAATTAATGAAACGATTAAAATTTGCTAATTTTAATAATTGTACATATTTGTGAGGTGAACACAATTCTGCGCCTGTCTAGTCTAGTGTTTTCGCATCTACACATGCATGCACTTTTGGTTGCACGAATTTACAAAATTTTTCTTAAAGCGTGGTTACATAAATTCTCAGCTTGCATAAAAAAAAGACTCCAATAAGATTTTATGGCTGCACAAAATTAAATAGGAAATTTTTACCACTTTTTTAATACAAAATAAATTCGCGTAGTATTACACAACTTGAGTTTCTTTTCGCACACAAACGTCACTTGACCTCGTTTAAAATTTTTTCAATGAATTGTTCAATATAAGTGAATGTTTGCAGCTTTTACTGTTATACGTTTTTCAAGTTTTTTTTTCAATTTTTTTTAAGGATTTTTATATATTTTTTTCTACAGATTTTACCTGAAAACGTCGAATAGCAATCACTTTAACTCACTTTTGCAACAAATAATGCTGTTAGTGTTGCCAACGATTAGAAAGATATTAATATTGCAATTGTGAAATGTTCTAAACAGGAGAAATTACGGAGATCGCTTTTAAAATTCATTGCAATTTTGGTCAAGTTTATGAAAAATAAAATATTCTATATATTATTGTAAGCAATTGCATTGATATTAATAAATTTTTAAACACTTATTTATAAAAAAATGTGATGCGAAAAACGCAATGCGTGTTATATACAGAAGTTCACAAATAGAAAACTTTTATTGCATAGTTTAGAAAGGCAATGCCAGATGAAAACTTTTAGTTGAAATAATGTCTTTGTTTTGCGAAAATTGAAAATCTAAGGAATAACATAATCTCACGAGCCTTGACTTAGAGTAATATCGTTTGACATCGTAGCATCGTACACTTGAGTTTGATTTATTGCTTTAAGTAAATAGAATAATTTTTGTCCTTTTAATTGACATCTTCATCAATTTAACCGGTGGAGATCAACGAATGCTTTAAATATGGCTTCAACGAATTTATTAAAAATGGATTGACTTATTAAGTCAATTTCTCGGAAACCTTTTGTTGGAGTTTAAGATTATTCTATGGTCTTTGTGTGTATTGTTGTGAGTAATATCATCATAATCCTTTTAATTCAAATAAATGAAATTATAAAATAATGGAAAGACGAAATTAGTTGCATGCGATGAGTCAGGAAATATTTGTTACCCAAGCATCTATGAAAAATGTTCTGCATGAAACAGGAACATATTGAAGAAGAAGGCGGGAATGTCTATTAAAATCGAACTCGAATAGATAATTTGTATAACCTTAAGTTTAGCTTGGAGATAGTAAATATCCGATAGGGAGAACTTTACAGAAGAACATATACGCAAAAAATGTTGATTTAAACTTGTCAAGGTTCTGATAAATGGTAATATGATATTAGCGCTGGTACTATCAAGAGCACATGTACTTTCCATAAACTCCGTTTATTATCATTAGACATATTGTAGGTATTTTATATCAATTCCGTCTCTAAATAGCTTATCTAGTATACAAAATAATTGATAAATAACGCAGGTGGAGAACCTAAAAGAGTTATATCGAAAAAAGACGTTATATTGAACCTTCTATCAACTGTTAATCCTAAAGCATATACAATGCTCTTTATAATCTTGTAATAATGATTATCAACAACATGTACAACTATATATATAATATTGAGTAGAGGCTTTGTGATGCTTTTTTTATAAGGACTATTTTATGGCCGGCCTAACGAAAAAAACCATTTTTTCCTTAACTTTGATTATTTACCAATTTGTTGCACTTAGTTCATCATTATCGCATGGACTGAGTGTTTATGCAACTTGTTTTAAACAACAATTCAAAACTAGATACGTTCAGTTGAAGTTATGCATTCATGTATATGGTCAGTAATCTGTGTACGATCGACCATCAATTGCTGTAAAACAAAAACAAAAATGTTGCCTTGCATATGATTATGGTGCGAGCAGCTAAAACAAGTAACAACGTAACAACACATTCGCAAAGAAAGTGAATACATATGCGTATCTATGTACTTCATTATTTATCTATCTGCGCGTAGGAAAAACAAGAAAGAAGTTATATTCGGCTTGGGTCGAATTTTTTGAAACCCAGCATCTTCTCATTTTACTTCCTTTTTTTTTTTTTCATTAAATCAAAGAAATCAAAAATATTTAGCAATAAACAGTTAAATATGCTAACATAATATATATGTGAAAATGAAAAATGAACGTATATTGAAATGTATAGCCATATAGTCGAAGGCCAGCTTAAATGCAATGAAATCCGTGTAACCATAACTATCTGGCAAGTTTCGGCTTTTAAGTTCTTCTTTGTTGTCCTTTTCGCTAATTTGAATTGCATTTTACGATCGTCACGGTGCGTTCAACAAGACCAGACAACAGGTCTTCTAAGTACTTGGGCCCTTCGATGTGTATTCCGAAGAATGATGAAGTATACGATGATAAACTTAATATACTCGATAGTCGATGGACGCGAAAGAAAAAAAAAATCTTTTTGCTGAACTTGAAATCTCGTAATGATGACTTTGGAAAAATGTGTAAAATTTCATTTTCATTCGTTATAAAACATTAGAGTAAAGAGGTCGCTTACTAACGGCTTTTCATTTTTATTTCTTTCATTTTTCTTTTATTTTTATTGCGTACGTTCTCCATCCAGCCTCAGAAGATTTCATAAAAATGAAAATTATACAATTTTCATTTATTTACATAACAGTTATAGTAATTGTTGAATACTTTTGCATTCAAGTACAAAGTTTCAATTATCGTTACGATAAAGTATGAGTTTTGTAATTTGATTCTTTTGTTCGCTTAAGTGTTTATTGTTTTATAAATTTTCTTTCAACTCTTAAGAAAACCAAGTGTTTAAATCCTCCACGTACAGCTAGACGTGTTGAGAATCACATTAAAGGTTGCCAAGAAGAGGTTAAAACTAAACTTATCCAAGGTGACAGAGAAGCAATAAAATTGAAATTAAAGAGGAAAAAAAAAACGAAACTTTTTTTCAAATTATTTTACTTTTTTTCTTTTGTAGAGGCTTTCAAGATATTGAAAAATGAAGTTGCTCAGGCGCAAGCCCCAATGAATGATCACAATGATGATGATGATGACGATGATGGTGGCTTGGTATATATGGAGACATTAGATTCAGTAATGAAAAATGACGATAAATTTTGGCCCCATGATATGAATGAGGAGTACGTAGAAGGGGGAGGGGGAGAAGATGTGCAAGACAATTTTGGTTATATATCATATCAGGATACGCCACAGAGACGTATGGCGCGTTTAATACAACGCATTGGCCGTGTCGATGATATATCAAATGGTATTTATCATCCAACCTTAGTGCCATTCGAGGACAAGCGTATAGCCGGGGTAAGTATTACACTAAAGTGCTTTGAAACTGTTTCAAATAACTAAAGTAAAACTACTGGTAATCAATCAATGCAATAAAAGACAACCTTAGCCTTGCGCAGAAGGTCATACAATTTTAACATTTTCTTAAATAAATATTAATATTTTTTCATTCATAATTTTTATCTAAAATCTTGAAATTGCAAAAAAAAAAACTATTCAATTAGTTATAATAATTAATTAAAAAAAAAAAAACAATTTAGTGGAAGCAAAGAAAATTTTCAGCTTAGACCGAATCATTTAACACACGACATGCTACCGTAGGGTAAACCTTCCATTATATATCTTCAATGCAAACTGACAGACCATAATGGATGCCGAGACTACATTCGATCAAATAAAGACCAGACTGCTATGCGAGCGCATGATTCTATTCCGTAGCTGTAAAATAACATTTGCGATCTTTTTACGAGGGAGACTCTAAGGTACTGTCTTCGTTTGTTTCTGTTAAACTCTTGGCACCCGTGCTAACGCCTTCCGATATTTCAACTTGCCCAATAGTTTATCATCGAACTGAATGAAAGGTATGCGTTCTAGCTATGCTCGAATATTATTAAAATTTTTTAGATTAAAGTTCGCGTCTGCTGACAGCAAACTTACGGGTATTCGGGCTCCAATCAACTCCTTAAAATGTCTTAGGAGAAATTTTCGATCTTTACGGACACCGTACAGACAAGCTTTTGGGCGGGTATACTTGAAAGTCTTGATGAACAGGTGCTGACAGTTAATTGCTCTAATCTCGACGTATGTTCTCAATAAGAGTGGAGAGAATGGGATGTTGTTTGAGAGACCATCGCAGAAATATGATTGATAGCAAAAATGAGAAATGATATGTGAGAACAATGTTCAGTGAAGGATTAAGATATTGCTAATAATTGAATTAACGTAAAAGATAACTGAAAAATAATCTAAAGCATGAAGAAGAAGGGAAAGGATGTGAAGAGGGGAATAATACAAAGCCTTAGAATTAGGATTTTTAAGTTGGCCCTATATATATATATATATATATACTATACTACTATATATACATACACTATACTGTACTATACTACTTGAATTTACTTCGTTAAATTATTTAAAAAAGAAAAATAGAAGGAAGCTTTAGTCACCTGCTGGCGAATCTGATTTGTTTATGATATTTGATTGCATGCAAGATAACTGGAAGATGTATTTCAGTCAGATTTTTGAACAATTTTGCACAACACTTCGTCAAGGGACAAAAAGGACAGATGGACCTTTTATCAGATTAAGTTCGTTTTCGGATTTGATGCGAATATTTACGTAAAGAAAAGTTTATTGCACCCAACTTATGGTAAAAGCTTCGAAATTTCAAGAATAAAATTATTCGTTTATTTTTGTGAAAGCGAAGGCACGAACCCAAACTCCAAATTTTCTCGTCACAATGCCAAGGGAAAATTTGAAACTTTAGTTAACTTTTTTGGATAAATTTTCGAGATTTAAGTAATAATTTTAAGGATCGGACTGACAAACGGATATGTGTTATTCCTCTCTTCACTTTCATCGAAGATATGTATGCCTTGCAAATATTTGAAAAATTTAAAGGCTAATGAATATACAGTAAGTATGGAAAAGTTATAGCCATCTTTAGACATATCTTAACTACCTACCACTTCAGGTAAATGTGTAAGGATTGCATTAATGTTGGGCGTTATCTGATCAAGAGGCTGTAGTTACTATTTAGCTTTCATAGGTTAGACATGGATTATCCAGCTTTTATTTATTCAATTTTTAGCATTTCATTTTTCTATGTCAACATTCCAACACACACGTTTTGATCACATCAGACGAAAGGACATACATCGACGAAAATCGATAAATTGCTCGGAAATCTCAAATATGATACGCTCTATACAAGCGTGATGATAAATTTAACATGTATTGCGTTGCTTCGGCGATGTGTAAAGAAATATTCATAATTAACAATGAAAATTAACTATAAACATAATCTATTATCTTGGCATCATTTCGCGCAAAACTTTATACAAGCGATTGTGTGGCATTGTTTAAGCAAATTTTGAGGTTACATTATGTAATGAAATGCGAGTTCCAGGAATTATTTTCTTAAAAAACACTTTTTCCTATTAACTTTTTTATTCGACTTTTAAAGTTTGATTTACGACAATTTCCAAAATTTATAGTTGATGAGAAGCCTTTTCAGATTCAGATTGCGCGTAGAATAAGAATAGAAAACAGAATGGTATTTGTATTCAAATTGAAAACGTCAAGTAATTAAACTCAATGACACTTGGGCATCTAGTCAGCCACCCGCGAACAATAAAAATGAAAACATAAAATTTTGTTAACAATTAAATGAAAAAATTTAAAAAAAAAAAAATGTCTAGCGAATAAAAAGAATCAACACAAGCATGCACAAAAAATGCATATTTTAAAAATTATTACAAAAAAGGCAAACATATACAATAACACAAAGTCAAGGCAAATGATTAAATCAAATGGCTTCGAACCGCGTATACATAGAAACAAATGAAATTATAAATGTAAACAAAAAAAAGAAAAAAAAAAAGAAAAAGAGAAACAATTCAATACTGTTTTATATTTAACTTTTATTTCAAGTAATTTTTCATTTGCAATATTTTCAATTAATTTTTTTCTTTTTTTTGTTTCAACTTTTATGTCAATATAATTGAATACTTATCGCCCGTCGTATGTTGAACTTCGTTAAGTTTCCTTGAATTAAAGGGATCTTCGAAAACAAATAAAATTGAAATGGTGCGACTTATGAAGGAAGGAAAAATATGTTCCACCACTAAGATGGTGTTGTTGAGGATATATCTTCTTCTTATTACCCTCTCAAATGTTATATGAATTATAAACGTTCCTTTTGTTTAACGTGAGTACCTGTTAGCAATTTTGCCTCACAGTGTCCGGCGACGCATGGGTTAATTTTGCGTAACCGGTGCCCTCCACATATTTAGACAATCCCTATAAGCTAGGGGCCTGAACTGCACTGGAGAAACCAGATATATTTATTATGTATGGCCCAATAAACCCGCTCTGGGTTATGTTAAGGCCTAATGATGAAAACCACACCCAATACACTCCGAAGGGCCGCACCCAGCAGCCAGGCCTCGCACATTGTTCTGCAGTATACCAATGCTGCCACCTCTATCCGCAGGTACTCGTCACCTCCGTGGAGCTTAAATTTAGACCATAACGCCTTTAGCTATAATCGCTCTTGCCTTCGGATCAACCATGCAGCCATATCCCGGCTACCCAACACCAGACTACCTATGCTTCAAGACATATTTGCATCGGGTGCTATACCTGACATGCTGGGTTTCATGCTCTCGACTATTACTATTTCAATGTGCTTTACATAACCAGTCGCAAAACAACAACGGCTGGTTTGTATTGAGGAAAGAAGTGCTCTTAGTGAGCTTCTTGCAGTGTCCGCCTAAGTTATTCATCAGAATGCTTATGGCCAAGTTATAGACAGTCTAAGTGTTTCTCGTTAGCCGGCAGACACCGGAAAGTCTCGCTACCAACTGTTGACCATTTATTTGACCAACTCGATTGGCGAGGAAGAGAGCTTTGCTGCGTGTCCACCGCCTAGCAGGAAGAAGCACGAGAAGGCGAGAATGGGCACGTCTATGATCTCTCGATTATCATTACTGCTTGGGCGTCGTCACTGAGAGAGAGAGAGAGAGAGA
>KK502452.1:926769-948100 GCA_000688735.1 Glossina austeni
AGAGAGAGAGAGAGAGAGAGAGAGAGAGAGAGAGAGAGAGAGAGAGAGAGCCTGTCGACCTGTCGACACTAACGACATTCGATTGAGAACAATCAAAAAAATTATATTCACCCGTTAACACTTCGACATAAGATCGACAGATTATTAATTCGCATGTTATATATCACATTGTAGACTATGTAGAAGTATAGTAATTAGATCAGATTTTTGCATAATTTGGTAGCACCAGTTAGATAGGTTACAGTGGAAATTAAGAAGAAGACTTAAACACCCAATCCTAACTCTCTATTTCACTGTCGGATACGAAGACAATTCAAAGATTCGATATTCCGACTGAACACTGCCTCTCACACATCGTGAGTCGTGAGTAGTAATTGTCGTATCATGCATGTACGTACTATGTTTTCGTACGATTCGGCAGCATTGCACGTAACCAAGCATCGGTTTGCGTATATTCCGTTCTCTCCGCTGTTTGCATATATTTTTTTTGGTAATCGTAGACGGGATTGATTTTGCTGCTTATCGGGCTTAATATACATATGATTGCTTTTCTAGATAAACTTTCGAGGTCTTTTACCTTCTTTGGACGAACAGACAAACAGACATGACCACAAAGCGTTTTCTAATTAATTACATATACAATTGCGGAAAATTTCTTTCTCTTTTGCTGGTTATTATTAATATTCATTAAATTATACTCCAGCACCGAGTTAGAGGACCTTATTTTTAACATGTTTCTAATTGTTGTTCTATGAGACGTTGTTAATACCCTACACCACTTGTGATGATAAAGGGGACATTAAATGTGTGCGCATGTATCAGCGTAGGTTCGCGTCGTTGATTATTTTGATCGATTTAAGATTATCTGTCTGTCCGTTCAATCCTCAAGGCGCAATTGTTCAGCTATTTTTTTGGCGAAATAACACACTTTGGTGTGTTTTAATTCCACCGCCAGAGCTATTGAAAATGATCTGAATCGGATCTCTTTTCAAGCCATTTCCCATATAACGTTTGAAAAAGTTTTGAAAAAGCTTTTACGTGAAAAAAGTGGCAATTTTCAAAATCGCGAGAGCAATAAACGGTAACTGTCGCCATTTTGCGATGTACTAAATTAAAGTGAAAAACTTGTGTCGAATGGTTGAGTTTTTGAAATTCCGCTTTTCACATTAGCGTTCCTATGGGGAGTGAGCCAAAAGATCTAATTTTTTGGTATTTTACGACGAAAATACGTGAAAAATAATAAGATCTTTGACAGAGAGTTCCATCCTGCCCACTACCCCCTCTTTGCCAACAACATAAGGGCATGCATGAAAATGAAGAGCTATTTTTGCTATTTTATCCCGAAAATAAATACAAACACAAAAAATGTTTGCTAAAGTAGTGTAGGATGTTCGATAATCGGCTTTGTCTGACTATAATAATTGTATTTGTTTCCTTATGCTATTACTTTTACTCGGATACGGATAAGTTCGCGTATATATATTACGTTCCCTGTCTACGATAGCTTGTATTATATAATTGTAAATAATTACTAAAATATATGCTCGCCTTAAAAAATACATTTTTATTTTGTTTCCTAGTGCCTGCTGCATTGCGTTTATGCAAAAAATAATGCTATTGATAAAATGGGCTGGCCTACCCTGGATGGCTTAGTCGATTTTTATTCTGAGGGCGTTAACGAACATGGCTTCTTTATGGCTACTTTGCGTTCAGTTAATTTATGTTTAAGAGCCGTTACCAATAAATATCACGTTGATCGCCATAAATTGCCCGAAAAAGGTGAAAGTTGTGATTTAGCTTTCGATGTATTCGATTGCATATCAGATCAAATAACTGGTTATTGTATGGATCACTATAAGCCATGAAATGTATCGAGTAATATTGCAATTATTATAATTTATAAATATTTATTAATTTTATAAGAAATATAAATAAAAAAGAAAACAAATAAATAAATCGCCTGTGAAAGAAAACTTGGTAAATTTCTACGCAAAAATCTGCCTGGATGGGCAGACAAGAAAGGGTAAAGAAATGCATTCCAGTTTGTTGTCCCAAATTTTATATTCCCAATGAAATTTTGTTTGCAAGGAACAGCTTATGATGATCGTAGCCTCTCACCTATCCGTTCGCCGCATTGGTGTTTGCAAAATATATCTCATTTCGTTCTGAACGAAGCTCCATCTGCTCCATCCATTTACTTATTTATTAAGCCTGCATTTATTCTCTCTTTAAGGCTTAATGTCAGCACTGCACTAATATCCTTTTAAGCCGATTAAGGCTCCAAAAGTGATTTCTAGAAGAAAGCATTCAATGCGTTTACGACAAAAGCTAATCAAAACCGATTTAATAATTAGATCGAATATAGGACTTTTCGTGTAAGCGGAATTTATTTTTAAGATGAGAGCGAGAGCGATTTTATGAGCTCTGTTGATTAATTAAGGAACGTTTTAATTTTAAATTTATTCCCGATACTTAGTTTACATACTCTGAATCTAAAAGAACTACTTAAGCGGCACAAGTCACTTTAAATGAGTGACTCTTCATGATTGTCAATTTGGATATCGCGGTGACGGTACGGTAACACATCCGGTCTTTTAATTTATTTTACTGAGCTAATTAGAGAAAATCTTGATCATAATAAAAAATCTCTATATTTATCTCCCTGCACCTTTCGAAGATCTTTGGTAGTGTGCCTCCCTTACTCATTCAAACTTTCCTAGAAGCGCTTACTTGCTCAAGCGCAAGCAATTCGTTTCTGTTAACGACATTTGTCTGTTCTAAGACATTTAAAGTAAACTCTGAGGTTCTTTAAGGGGCCAGTTTTACGTTCCAGTCTGTTTAATCTTTTCGTGAATGATTTAACGGAAGTAACAGAGAAAGTCGTGTGCACGCAAGAATTAATAATTGTATGCTCGATAGTTGCCTTTCTGTTAACGCGAGCCAATCACCTCGCGCCCTTCTTTTCACAGTCGATAACAAATGAAAGTTTAGCCTATATATGGATAAAATTGACGCAGAGGTTTGCATGGCTTTGCAAAAGGTCTACAGTCTTAATGTTTACCTACGCATTGGCATCAAATTTAAACTCGTTCACACTCTTTTAATATCACATGGAAATTATCGCATTGAAGTGATCACCGCGGGACGTCCTCGATGTAATGTTACTAAACTGAAATTAACCATTCACAAGATCATGAGATTTATCTATACACAATGTCCGTCCCAGACACCATGTTCGCTCTTTCTTAAAATTCTCGCTTGAAGGTTACTTTAAGTTTAGACTTTTCATTGAATTCTTTACCGTTATCCAATTGCAATCAGCCCGCTTCCTTAGCACATCTAGTAGGCATGCCCAAGAACCAGCTCAGTCGATATACACTGCGCTCGTTGTTGGGACAATCTCCCTCTGACTCTTAGAACTCCCAGCACCGGGAGAACACCCAGCACTCCTAAGTAAAGCTAAGTTGCCTTCAATAATGTATACGTACATAGGGACAATGATCTCTTATTCGTAAGCGGTTTTTTTTCCCCCTTACAAGGAATTGCAACAGGTTTAGGAGTTTAATTACCTCAGTATAATTTACTTGTAAAATACTTGAACTATGTAACTATGTAAGGAATTGGCTTTTATAAGCTTTGTTGTAGCTACGAAATGGACAAAGAAAAAAAAGAAAAATGTTTAGTTCAGTAATACATCGCACATTACGACAAACCTAATCCTTTTCAGCTTTCCATTATAAATATAGAAAAAAGAGTTACATCTAAATAACATCGTTCTTCTTATATCCATAGCCGAAGGGTGAGGGGTTCATTTCATTTTGTCAAAACGGTTGCAACGCCCCGAAGGAAGCATCAGAGACCCCACAAAGCATATATATAGGATCAGCATGAAATCTTAAATTGATTTAAGCATGTCCGTCTGTCCGTCTGTCCGTCTGTCCGTCTGCCCGTCTGTCCGTCTGTCCGTCTGTTTAATGTCTTTTGAAAACATTCTCCTGGACGCAAAAATTAAACTATCGACTTCAAATTTGGCAGAAACATTGCAAGTTCTTGCTTTCAGGTTAGTATTGAAAATGGGCCAAATCGTTCGAATGACACGCCCATAGCACCACGTAAACTAAGAATACGTCTGTTTTTCAAAAGGAATGAAAAATTTTACTTTTTGCTCATTACTCATAAACTAAAGCGAATTTGAACGCATATTCTATGGGCGATGCTATAGCATTTGTGCACAAAAATGGAAACAACTGATCACGTCGACCCAACGCTATAGTGCATCAAAATTTAGTTATTTTTTCAACATCTTTATAACGCGCAGAAACACGCTCCAAAAACCCTTTAAAGTGTATGAATGCTTCTAATCATGTGCGCCTGTTCATCTGTCCATCTGTCTGTTTGCGCAACTTTGTAGTATTTGTGGTAAACAGTCTCTCGTTAGCGAAAATGAAGATATCGCCTACAAGTTTGCAAAAGAATTTTTAATTGACCCAAATTTTTCAAAGGACACGCCTACAACGCCTACATGCCTCTACGACAAATACTTTTATTTTGAAAATAGAAGAAATCAACCGGTCGAATTTTGTCGTTGATGATGGGTATAAAAGATTCGCTCCTGACCGAATTTAATTTTCGTTTCGTTTTTAAATTTACAAAACTTTTCATTCTATTTTGATCAAGAAAACATAATAATGATATTGCGTATGCACTTTGAATATTCGAATACTTTCGATAATTTCGTAGGAGCAAAGTGAAGGGTTTTTTAAATAAGTGCTTGCATATAGTAACAATGCTCGCCTACGCTGCATATCATTAATAGACATAACATATGAACATCTACGTGATAAACGTAACATATAACCGTCTGCGTATTATAACATGAAAGCAATTTTTTTTTGTTTAGGCAAAGTTAATAAGCGATAGACTTTTAATTATCACGTTTTTGATGCCAAGGCCAACGAACCGAATCCAATTATTGAACTTAAACTAACGCCCACGGAAAGGAAGAGTTTAAGAGAGAAGTTCGACAGGCATATATATGGGCTATGGGATTATAGAGGCATAGTTTTCGAAATATGCTTCTTAACGTTCCACTTTAGCATATTTACTGCCATATGGACGGAGGATTCGTAAAATGTTTTATGCTTAATTATTTAGCAAGATCATCAAATCTTTAGTCAAAATTGCATAAACTTTTTTTTTTTTTACCGGCAACCACTGTTTTCCTGCCGTAACAGATAGAAGAATAAATAAAAATTATTATTACTGTTCTCCTTCTTCTCATAAAGTCATTTAGACTCTATTCTTGGATATGGTTTAATTTTAGCCGCAAGTCTAGGTCAGTGAATCTTGAAAACAAACAAAAATTGTAATTAACATGTCCGTCTGTCTGTATTATGAAACGAATACCATTCTATAAAAGTAGATAATAAAATATTTATAAATATTTCTCGTTGTTGCGCAGTATACATATATATATATATGTATATATATATATATACATATATACATATATATATATATATATATATATAGAGGTGTTCTTTTGAAGTTTAAGTGCAATTATATGCAATTATTAAGACCTTTATCGTATGATTTGCATAATTTAGTAACAGTTTTGTACTTTTAATAAAACAATCACAGCACATATCCGTAGTTTGGGCTTCTGTTGAGGAATAAGCAAGAAATCAACAAACAAAGAAACACTCAAACATTTCGTTTATGTATAAGAGATGATTAAAAATTAATTCACCTGCAAATTGAGCTGTAAACATCGTTTTTACACCACACCACTACCACCATCGCATTACCAAAGTATACTAAGCAACTTATCAGACGTTTGCAAGACGTCGGAAAGTACATTAATAGAGGAGACAATAGCAAGTATGATAACTAGATTTTAGATCAGTAATGCCTCTCTGCTTCTTCTTTATACTAAGATTATTATCACTTAATTAATTAATCAACCTTTATGCACAATTGTTCCCATATGTAACTCAATTCATAGATTCGCCCGTAATCAGAGAAATTCGAACAATCCAAAGTCTGTTAGTAGGATTTCCATGGAAGCTCAAATGTTCGGCAACGTGATAATCTAAGTTTACGCGAATGGTTCGCACTCTTTTCCTATGCTAATTAATAAGGACGCTCCTCCTTCTAATAATTTATTGTGAAATTGAAACCCAAAAATTTAATTTCAAATTTTTCCTTTTTTCGATGTGTGTTCAAAAATGGGGAGCGAATTTTTATTTTCTCGAAAATTATTTATTGATTCATCAAAACATATTTGCCCCTCTTCCAATTATTCCTGCTTCCAATTCTCGAAGCACTTCTGATATGCGCTTGAGGTCTTTCAGCTCTTCGATAAATTCGTGAGCGCTTCTTCGATTCGCTTCTTACATTGAAAGCCCAAATATAATAAATAAATATAAATATTAATGTGTATGTATGTTCAATTTTCAGTAGTCTGTTTTGAGGTTATGTCGCACGATTTATTTCTTGTGATGCGTCAAATCTGTAAAAATTTAGCATTTTGCCGCCGAACAATGCTCGTTCCAGCTCATTTTTGTAAGTTTTAGAAAAGTTTTTTTTTTTTTTTTTTTTATCAAAACTTACGTTCACATTATTTGTACTAGTCCTACGAACCTGAATGTCAATTTAGAATCATTGCATTTGGCCGTAGTAAACGCGCAATTGGACGTTTCGTCTCAAAGACACACTCAAACATGCTTTTACGCTTGAGACAATTACATGTAAAATTGAAGAATATAAGGAGCGGAAGGCATATTGCCGCTGTAAGTGTTAGTCTGTATTGAACGATTGCGCGATGTTCCAGTGAATTGCATATTGATGCCCTACACTATTTGTTATTACGAAATATATTAAGTTTGTGTGAAGGTGTGAAACATCCTAAAAGAGTTGATATAGACCCATCTTTTATTATGCGGAAAGTGATTCTGAATCGAGCTAAGGCTATCTGTACGTCTGCCCTACACTGTTTGTTATTACAAAATGTATTAAGTTTGTGTGAAGGTGTGAAACATCCTAAAAGAGTTGATATAGACCCATCTTTTATTATGCGGAAAGTGATTCTGAATCGAGCTAAGGCTGTCTGTACGTCTGACTGTCCATAAATTCTTGTGTGCAATTTTGATGAAAAAATATTATTTCCAGACTTTCCAGAATTGCGCGGCAAAAGTCGCTGGGTAACAGTATTTCGGCATCCTAAATCGGGATGAAAATTTTGGGTCGGCTAAGGCAATGTTTTAATTCTCTACTCTATAATTCTTTCTATAGAATATTTGTTGGTAAAAATGCATTCATTCATAACAATAATTTGATATAGGAATTAACCTGGAGTCGAGTTTGGATAACGTAGATCTAGCCAACATAGTGGATCCCACCCCACATAAGGATTGCGCTGAAAAACAGACCTTTATATGCCAAAGGGATCCAATCTACCAAGTTTTTGTAACGCAGATCTACCTTTTTGGATACCATCGCATGTAAATTCTCTTGATATGGCATAGATGTCTAAATTTTGATATCTTATGATGAAAAGTGTAAGGTTCGTAAGAGTAATTGGAGATAAAATTTATCTGCATCAAATTCGGGTCAAGTAGATCTATTTTTTTGCACATCATTGCGCACAAGGATTGTCGTGAAATATTAAACTCTTTTATGCCAAAAAGGTCTCACTTTGATTAATTTTATGATGAAAATTGACCCAAGATTTGCATAACATAGGACTATTTTTCAGACTCGACCATATCTAGGGGCTGTCATGATCAACTCTAATTTGTAGATTTTGTAAGCAGATGTGTGTGCAATACAAAAATAATAAAATTGTTAGCAAGTGAATTAAGTTTTAATGGACATTGTGAGCATCCTCCAATGTGTGTGTGAGGGCAAAGATCTGTAGTGTAATGTATAATCTTTGGCTGATTATTATTATTAAAAAAAAAAAAAAGGATGATTGGTTTGGGAGAGTAGGTGTAGGGTATGTAAAAGCCGGGCTTTCCCGACGATACTGTTCTTATTGTTTTTGTGCTTTCTGTTGTATAGAGGAAAACTTTGTCTTGCGGTTACGATGTGCGCTGATGTGCGCCCATTTCCAAAGAGAGACCCGGCGGGAACGCTTTTCAATATACAGCAAAATGATCGTTTAGAGGACAATTTGATAAAACTTTAATAGTAGAAAACATGATTCTATTTGTCTAAGTCTTTTGATCGCTTCTTAAAATGCGTACATGAAAACCACTAGAATTCCTGCTTAAAAACATGTTAAAATGTAAAACCGCAGACCAAAAAAAAAAAAAAAAAAAAAAAAAAAAAAAAAAAAAAAAAGGAAACATCTCACCTTAGAAAAACTGTTGAACAAATCCTAACACTTTTTGTGTATTGGAGGCAAAATAATACACGAACTGACACTTAAACGCATACAAATGCAAACGTATGTGTTTGCACATAGCAATCACCGCAGAATAGATTGAATTTGCGTGTCCAGTGTTAGAATGAATTCTCTCATCGCGAATTGTTGTGTTGTGTGCGATGTGTTTTGTAAAGCAAATGCTTTAAATGTGCAACGCTTGGTTGCGTTTGTGTTTGTATTGGTTAGCACTGTATCGTAGCATAAATTTTATGGCACAGAACAAGACACAAAACAAGGTGGAAAATTTGCGAATACACACAGCACACCACACGGCGCAGTTGAAAGATGCCACCATAAACACCACAACAGATTGCATATTTAATGTGTATGTACTTGTGTGCCTATGCTTAACAATTGCTATTAAATTGAAAAAAAAAATGAAAATAAAAATAAAAATACAAATAAAAACAAAAACAAAAAGCAAAAAGCAAAAAGAAAAAATGCAAAAAAAAAGAATATAAAACGCAAAACATTCAGAGCTACGGTAACTACGGTACAGGTAACTAACGTTAATGAGTGAATTGTGAATTTTCTTTCGCTGAGATGCTTTTGTTGTAGTGTTGGTGGTGGGTGGTCAGGTGAAACACAAGTGAAATACACACCAATGGAACCACAGTCTATTACTGTTTGTTTAGAGTTTCTAATGTTATTTTTTGTGCATTTTTATTTTCACATAACTGAGAATCTTATTTAAATAGGTGGCCACCGTATTAGAAAGCAGTCAGTCGGTTTGTTCTTCTTAAACTTTACGGTTCTTTTATTAAAATATATGCATACATATATATATATATACATATATATATGTATATCTATATATATTAAAGTTTATAAATATTATATAATGAAAAATTTATAAACTTATTAATTAATTTTTATTTAATTATTTATTTCTTTATTTTTTTTTTTTTTTTTTTTTTTTTTTTTTTTTGATGATTTTTAAATGGATCTAAAGTATATGCAGTAAAAAAACAACAAAAAAAAAAAAAATTTTTTTTTAACATCACTATTACGAAAAAAGGCGAAGGATTTAAAAAGAAAAAAAAAAAAAAAAAAAAAAGAGTTATGTTATCTTTACGATATTTACCAAATTTATTAATTATGTGCAGCTTCTACGCGGGAGTGCTTAGTGATATTGATTACAATACCATTAACGATGATGGTTCATATCGCTTTCGGTAAATTGTTATTAATTTAGTTTACACGTATTATTATTCAAATACAAAAAAAACAACAAAAAATGTTAATAAGAAGAAAGGGAAACAAAGCAAACCAAGCAAGAAAGACATGCTCGCTTTAGGGCTGACGCTTGGCTATCTTTCCGATGACGAAAAAAGTGAAATATTTTATCAATTGATTTGCTATTGAAAACATTAACTCAGTTCGACCATTAGGCTGAGCGATTGCAGCTAATTTATTATGATTTTTGTTTTTGTAATCACACATTTAACGACACATTCTCGATCGGTATTTGCTTCAGGTTGTAAGTTATAGTTTATTTTCGGGGAGCAAAATACTTTTCTTTTCAATTCTTATCTGTGGCTTATCGGCGGCTAAGTATATGCCCCGTTTAAAGCGACCGCGAGACGAATGAACGACTATGGCTACCTCGACTCGGAAACCTATCTTCGTTAAAAGTCTGTACAGGATTTTGTCGAATGCGCTATCTCGGAATGACAAACATAATCGTTTTGAGACTTATCATGGATGTCCATGGATATCATGAAACGTTTTTTCTTTTTTCCGTAAACTCCCAGGATGTCAATACACCTGCCACGACAATTACCAGCCTTGGAATGATCGAAATATATAACTTTAGTAAGAATTTATAACAAATCGCGTACTGGTACTTGTTATACGTCACAAAGTCATAGATGAATGAAAGTTTCGTATATTTATTTATTTTTTATATTTTCTTTTTCGATATAATTTTGATATGACTGAGTGTTATGGAAGGAATGGTCGCGTTTATTTGCAAACTGGTTATTTGTTTTGTTTTCAGATTTTCATCTCGATTTATGTGAATTGAAGTTTTGAAGCGATCAACTGCCGATTGAAGTGCTCACAAACATGGATAAATAAGATGAGAATTTCGCAATAATGCCAAATATTTCGTCTTTTTTTTGCATTCGTCACTTAGGCCTATAATACAGTAATGCGAACAACGTCGAAAGGCTGAGTTGTTTTTAGCAACTTTTTTTCTTTTTTTTAATTATCGTCTTTCGAAAATTCAAAGTGTTTGCCACTTGACTTGTGATTAATTTTACATACGGAGATGAATCCCGAGAATACGAGTTTAGTAGGAAATCGTCAAATTTTTTCTGAAATAACTTATTTACCGCAACAAAATTAATTTGCTATTGTGCTTATAAGAAATTTTTCAATTTTTTTTTTTTTTTTTTTTTTTTTATGCGTAGATTCCAAATTATAAACTAGAGATCTATGCACCTGCTCCTTGTTATAATTTTCCAGTGGGTTGTTGCTTAAGCGTTGCCATGGCAAGTTGAGTTCCTCTGGAAATTGATTGATTTAAAAGTGAATAAAGAAATTTCGCATTTGGCTTTGGGACAAACGTTTATTGCCCATCATCTCAACGCAATATATATGTATATGTATATATAAAAATTGCAAAACACTTTATTTATTATGTGCGTTTTAATCAGTCAATCAGAACGTTTTTTACACTTAATATCTGCTCCGTAATATAGCTTCGGAGTTTCACGGAGTTTGGAAGCTAAATGCATTCTTTTCCTATTGGTTTTGTAGTCATCATCGGATCATATACCTTTCGACGGCTAATCTTTGCCAAATTTCACTTTCCAATCTCAGTTTCTGCGACCGTTAGTCTTCGAACGATAGACGAGAGATTTTGAGGGACAGACGTGTATGTACCTTTATGTGTTTCTTTCTTTCTTTCATTCTTTCTTGTATGTGTATTTCTCAATTTCTCGCTATTATAAATAAAAGGACAATTGAAGTTAAGTTTAATGCGTTCTTACTTTTTTTCGAGTGCATTTATTAGTTACTCTTCTAATAGTTATGCTCTTCTTTTTCATCTTCTTCTTTTCTTACGGTATATTCAAGTCTAGTCAAGACTTAAGAATATTATTTCTGAATTGTTCGGAACGAAGCACTCAGAAGCCAGCTTAAGAATGTTATCCTTGGGAAAAGTTAAATTTTTGAGACATGCGTACACTGCCGGACGGTCATCCGTCCCCTAATTGTGTTCGCAAATGCGCTTTTATTGCATTTTGCTTGATCGAACAACGATAGTTGTCGGCCGGCCAAGCACTTATTCGTTCCATCGTCGCGTGACTTGACGTGACTTGACTTCTAAAAAATATATGAAATGGAATGGACATGAGGCTTATGTGTAGCCTCTGTTGACATATATAAAGTACACCATAGATAAACATAAAGTCCTGATTTTGTTTAGCCTTTTTCGTCCGTCAGGGCTTGGTTAAAAAATCGTAAATATACCACATTTTTATTGCAATTTCTGAATCATCATGAATGCGTCCAAAAAGCGATCAAGACCCCTCTTGTCCAAAATGGTTTTTTTTTTTTGTTTTTTTATAAGCGATCGGTCATGGGGGTATGCTTTACACGTCAACGATGGCGTTGGTCAGAAGGAAGTGGAGAGATACCAAGGTGGGGGGGGGGGGGATATGAGACCCCTGAGAGTATTTAGCCACACGGTAGTCCTAAATAAGCTTAAGAATTATAAACAATATCCACAACGACGATCCTTGGATTTCGTATTTATCAAGAGAACGACTGAATTTTTTATAAATATGCATACAAAACACGTTCGGTCACGTTGATCCTTTCTAGCAAGCAGTTTTTTTGGATATGGATTGTCTAGTGCATGAAATTATGAAAATTGATAATTAAGGTAAGATTAAGGTAATGTAATGAGCTTGGCTAATGAAGGCCGGTAAGGGATTCGTTCCAGAAATTCTCGTTCATTCCGTTCTAAAGTTACAGTTTCTCTTTGAGGGCGATGCTTGCGAGAAGGGAAAATTGTGATCATGAAAGTATTAATGTTCAACTAAATGATTTATATTTTCTGTGCGTGTGTACACACGAGTTGTAATTATTTATGCAAGCTTGCTGTACAGTTGTTTGCCTCCCAGTGCAACTTATATTTCATAGTATTTGCGTTTTTTCTTTCTCTTTTGGTTATTTACATGTGAATAAATATGTATGCACAAATATATATATATATAAATATAAAATATATATATATATATATATATATATATATATGTATATATAAATACAAAACTCGAACACTTAATGTGGTCAGACATACAAATGATGACATTGGCGGCTTCTATCATAGCGCAAGTGCTTCTCCAGACAACACAGTACGAGGCCGTTATGGTTCACGTAATCCGGCTACTGGACAAATTGAAGAGACTGTCTATACGGCGGGACCACGTGGGTGAGTTGTTATAAAAATCCCCAAATGCCAAACACACACACAAAACACAAGCGAGATTTTAAAAAGATGTTTATCGCGAAACTTTGTATAGTAGAAAAAAAAAATAACCACACAAACAAACACACACACATACACATGTACGCACACATATATATGCATCTAATATCAGCTGCATACACTTATGCGCCCGCCAAACTTATTGAAGCATAAATCAAGCGATTCTAACACGCTTATCAAGATGCTACCGTTTTATGGATTATTTGTAGTCTTCTTCTATTTGCATGCATGTAGAGCAGTTAGTTAAACAATTTGTATCTTTGCCTTTGTATTATTGTTGTTGTTTTTATAAAGTTCAATTTCAAGCAAAAACAAACAAAAATTTCTATTGTTTATATGAAATGCTCTGTTTTCCTTTGTTTTTCTTTTGCTTTTTTTTCTCTTCTTCTTCTTCATGCAATGTCCGGTATTAATTTTTCGTTCGGTATTTTGCCTTATTAAGAAAAAATGCTTGAAAAGTTGGAAACGAGAAAAACGAGAAAAACGAAAAATAAACAAATTCTTATTAAAATGTGTAAACCGTTGCATAATCTGTGCAATGAAACACAAGAGGGCAACTAAATTAGCGCTACGTTTTGCTTTGTTTGTCCGCTTCGACTTCCACCCGAGTTAACCCAATGTTCTGTATATCCGTTGTTATATTAGTTATCACTTACTTACATACCACACAAGCATTGTTTACTTCCAAGCAAAAATTAAGAATTTTTTTTTTCTTTATATATGTTTGTTATGAATTTTCCTGCTAACGGTTTATGAAGCGTAAACGTAAGACTTTATAAATAATTTTATTCTAATTTATGCAATATTTATGTAGAGAAAGTTTAATATTATAGTTCGGTAATCGCTTTTACTTTTTTTCATTTATTTTACTTAATTTTACCAGATTTCGTGCAAACGGTCCAAAAATTCATCGTAAAACCGATTTGGCTCAGTATCCGATTATACCCAGAGGATTGCCGGACGATCCGTTAGCTGATCCTTATGATGATCCATCCTATAGTTTTAGTTTTCGTACCGCAGATCATTCCCGCTCAGAAGATAGTGACTCTACCGGTCGCGTTAGAGGTACGGACTTATTCGTTCAAAACGTTTGTCAAAAACGAAATCGCTCCGAAGTCTATTATCTTGTTTTGGCTTACTAGGTCTGTATTCGTACTTGGATGATGTGGGAGAACGGCATAGCGTACGGTATGCAGCGGGCGCTGGTACTGGTTTCGAAGTGTCCAATGCGATACCTGACAATCCAGCACGGGTAGGTTACACTCTACCATTATATAAAGCTCATCCTAAGACACGTGGTAAGATGACTGTGCAACGTGGTCCAGATGGAGCTTATAAGCTTATAGCAGCCGGTCCCGATCATCGACGTGCCGAGAGTCGGGCATCGGATGGCTTGGTGCGTGGCACGTATTCTTTTCTAGATGATAAGGGTGTGCAAAGAACTGTTGAATATATAGCGGGTGCTGGTATCGGTTATCGCGTGGTGCAGAATAGAGTAGGTCCAGGTACTCATATAAATCCTTCTGTATCGGATTTTCGTTTAAGCGATACAGACTTTAGATTGGCTAACGATTTTGGCCGTGGCGCAGGAGGTGGCTTAAGATTGGGAGGTTCAAGTTCACGTACGGGCTCAGGCGACAGTGAAACAAGCAGTCCCTCAAGAAAAGCAGGGAGTTCTAGCGGTTCGAGTCGATCAGGTGTTGCGAGCGCTAGGGACGAGGAAACTGAAGGTGATTATTTGAAAACTTCAGATCCTAATGCAGTTGACCCGAAAGATAGAACCAATAAACAAGACAGCCAAGATCATCACGAGGACACATCAAGCACAAATAGCAGAGCTAATCAAAGTAATAATAGACAAAAAACTGATCGTCTAGGTACTGCGAATCGTCAGCGAGGTGATAGCAAATACCGCGGAGGTAGTAGTACTGATCGTGAAGCTATGAGCGAACGAGAATCCAATAAAATTACTGGTCCGCGGATAACCAGCAATCGTAATTCCGTCAGCATCGAACAACATACGCAAAATACGCAAAATAGAAATCGTGTCGGCTCAAGTAGCTCTAGTAGGGGCAGTGGTTATAGTTATCAACGTCCTTCAGATTCCGCAAGTTCGGCCTCTCCTTCAAGCAGCTCTACTTTCTCGGTTGATAACTACAATCTCAACGACGACGATGTAGGTGGTTCCTTGCCTCCGTTAATTACGGCTAATCGCAAAATACTTGAATTGGATCGTGAACGTGATTGGGTTGAAAGACATCGTGATTCGACAGTGATTAAAAATATTGGCAAATGGTACATTGGCTTGCCGCCGGGTCAGAGCGTTCGAGCGCATGTACAAAACATTGATATTATACCGTTAGGTGGTCGTCGTGTGCCATCACCTTCGGAAGCTTTGCGTCAAGATGAAATAGCTGACATGAACGCTTCACTGGAAGACGGAGACGAAGCCTTATCCTCTTATCGTAGAAGTTAGTTGTGCGCTACATATTCTTTACTTAAGCGAATCTCAAACATAACTATAGTTGTAAGGAAATTAACTACAAACCAGTATTTACCAACAGAGAAGAAGCTGAGGGCTTCTGCACGCAGTTTTAATATTGAAATTACTATTAAGGAAACACGATTTTTTTTTAATTAAAAATCTTTAAGTCGAATGTTGTTTGATTTGAAACGAATATATATATGCTTTAAAAAGAAAAAGGAAAGATTTTTCAACATTGCGCAAAAGGACTGGCATCAGTTGGGTGTTCTCGGTATCGAGCAAACTCAATATGGAATTTACATTTTGCGTTAATGGTATTCGATCGAGTACGAGTGTTTTCCCGCTATCGAATCTAAAATGTCATGCTTTAGTTCGATAGTGAAATAGCTATCGATTTTTTCACATTTCAATTCTCTTACCGATTTCTTTTTCAAATTTTTATTTTGCTACACATACATCAATGATATCGTAACCAATCTGTTGTAATTGCAAAAGAACGAGAAGCCCACCCCGTTGAACGGAATCAATCGAGTTCCATCAACACGTCTTCCATATTGTCCCATAGGCTCGATAACGAACGAAAACCCTAAACCGTCCCCAGCACACACCGACCTAAGCGACACTTTTGCCATTTATCCGTATGGAATGAAGAGCGTTTGAAAATCCTGAATGAAAACGCAGAAGAGTTTCAATTACAAGTTCATTGTCAAGGAGACTTTCCGCTTATAATATTTGTACCCCGATTAGAAAAGGAATATGTTGATTGACTACCTATGGTAGTAAGAAGCGTTGGTATGCCTACCTATGGTGGTAAAAACCTTAAGTGCCTAGCATTGATAATGTAAACAAACTCACGGGTTACCATAAGAGTCCTGAGTAACATTTTCAAGTTATTTAACGAATTGTTTATTTTCTAGAAATCCGATAATGCTTTTTGATCCGGGTTAAATCTGCAAAGGCGTTAAGTTTGTGCAAACGAATGTAACCCCAATGAGACCTTATGTTAGACTCAATTTGAAGTATATCTAGCGCTTCAGAATTGATTTTGTCTGTCCGTACGACTGTTTTATATCTACGTAAACTATTTTTATGTTAAATCTATAGCCAAATTTAGTGCACTGACTTCTTTTGATCAAAACGTTATTGAAAATGATTTATACCTAATTTTTTTTTACTGTAATCCTAATATGGAGTGGGATTCAAAAAGGTAGAGCTACATTATCCAAACTCGAAAGGGTTCGTTTTTATATTAAATTATTATTGTAATCGAATTTTTACCTACAAAATTGAAAATTATGCCTTTTTGCGATACAAAGACTCAGTTCCCATAGAAAGGGCTATACGGCAGAGGGCTCAAAAAATTGTCCCATCCATTGCAAAGTTTTCACATCAATTTGCTATGGCATTCTGAAAATCACGTTATATTTCATCATCAGAATATCTCGAAAATTGCGACGTGTAGATTGAACACAACAATATATTGGCAGACATCAGACGGACAGATAGGTTCAGTTCGATTGAAAAAGTGATTCTGAATCGATCCGCTTAATAAACGATGGGTCCATCTCAACTCTTTCCGGGTGTTACCCCATATGTCTGAACAAATTTAATATACACTTTACCACATGCGGCTTACAGCTTGCGACGTCTCAGTTACATTGCTCAGAATATAGACGTTAGTCTAAGTACAAGAGTCGTTTTTATTAGCGATATTTAAATTTGTTTCAGTGTATTTGGTCAAAGGAAAAAATTAGTAACGTTTTTCTAAGTGAACATTTTTCGAGTTGCGTGGCTTTTACAAAAATTGTCCCTCTCAAATTATACCTGAGCAGGGTTGGGAAACGACAGTTCATGAATAATTAGAAAGAAAAAAAAAAAGCAGTGTGACATTTATGCGTGCAACGGAAAGTAAAGGTAGTTTCTAAAGAGGAACCTATGAAAGTCCGTTGAGAGTCAGTTTTTTACTCAGAAATGCTAAACGTCCCACAGTGATGGCAAAATGATCTTAGTAAGAAAATAGTAAAAGATTATCGATCCCGAGAACACAGCGAACTTTTATCTACATTTGTTAGCTGCTATATAGAAAAATTTCTTATAAAGAAATTGTAAATTGCCAAAAAAATGTTCCGTTATGGGTTAAGAAACGATTGAAGACTTGCCATCACTCTGACCAGTCATCGATGTTGTCTAGATAGCAAACGTATACTACGAATGAACTACGGAGAGAATAAATTCTAAGCGTTTCCTAGAAGGGAACATTCCCGCTAATTGCACGACGCGAATTGCGCATATTGTGAACGAGGTCAAGCGATTAGTATTAACCGCGTTTCACACGAAACATATGTCGGCAACTTTTGCCATTATATGTATTAGGTTTTCTATGCGTTCCTATGGATGACATTAATATGTCGTTTAGTAGTGGGCTTTAAAATATTATATTTAATTAACTTCGAATATATTGTATATGTATGTATATAAATGTGCAAGCAAACGATAGATATGAGAAAATTTCTTTTTAGCTTTGTGTTTATTATTTTACTGTAATTGTAATCAGCCTTTTTTTGTTTTTCTTCAAAGCTATTTCTCAACCTTTCAATAACGCATGTACACATACACACACATACACACACACACACACACACACACACACACATTTCAAATGTTCTTACAAAATCTGTTTGTCGCATATTTTTTTTTTTTTTTTACCATGTTTTCCATTTGTCTTCGATTACACATTAATGATGATTTCAAATAACCTCAGGTGACTGGTATTGATACAAATTTACATCGATATGCGTTGAAAGAGATCTAAAGCAGTTCACACGCAGTTTATATATACGAAGTAGACAATAAGAGAAAACCAAAACCCACTAAACCTTAACAAATTGTGGTTAAAGATTTTTGAAAATTCGTTTCATATAAATTTGAAATGCAGTTCCAGGTTACATCATAGTCTTTAAGTTGAACGCGTGGAAGATGTAACAAGTGTTTAAGAACGCGCAAGCAAAATGAATTTCTATTGGATTTTAATAACTTATTTTGTACAAATTATAACGAACGTATGCATAGCTGAACTCGTTGGTAAAGAGTTGTCGAAGGCAAATTCATATTTTTATATGTCACCAAATGGTGATTATCGTTATGCTTATCGAACCACAACCGGCATGGAAAGTGGCCAAAGCGCCGACGCCACAAATGAGGTGAAAGGTTATTATATGTATTACAACGAAGGCGTACCGTTTATGGTAAAATATCGCGCTGGTGTACAAGGGTTTCAGCCAGAGATAATACCATTAGCGAAATTATACCAAAAACAAGTTATTAATTTAAAAGCAACAAATGCAGAATATCCCTTACATTTTTCAAACATGCGACGGCCAACGCCCCCACCACACAATACAGATGTCGAAAGTTTGCCATATTCTAGTGAATCATCAACGGCCATATCGATTCCCAGCTCATCAAATCATCATTATCAGTCGCCGTTAACATTAGGCGAGGTAACAGAATTAAATAATTTGTCGCTAAGCCAAGCAGTAACAGAATCCGAGTCTGAGTCTGAGCCGGATTTGCAATATAAACGTCCGTACAGCTTTACTTATCGGGGCGAGCAATCTTCACATTCCGAATCGTCCGACAATTTAGGAAATGTTGTCGGCTCATATTCTTATCATGATGATGCTGGCTATCATGATCTGTCTTACAAAGCAGGTGATAATATTGGTTTTGTCGTTTTGGGCGGCAATTTACTAAAAGCCTCAGATCAATATGCAACAACAAAACGTAAAAGATTTGCTCAATTTATTGGCAGTTACAGTGACGATAGTAAACAGCATTCAGTCGCCGAAACTCAACCAGTCGCCACTTCAGATGCTTCGGTTAAAAGATCATTGCGAAAATTTCAACGCTATACTCGTTGGTAATTTTCATACATTTTTTTTCTTCATTTCTGCATTAAGACATAATTTTATTTAAATTCATGAAATAAAAAAAAAATAAAAATATATATATATATGTATATAACGATGTTTAAAAAATTTTATATAAAATTTTAAAATTTATCCACAGTTTTTTATCGAAATTTTTAAAAGTGCAATGCGATTAATAAATAATTTGTTTAATGAAAAGGAAAAATTTCAAAAGACTTAAGCAAAAAACTTGACATAAAAATTGCAAAATGAATGAATATATTATGTATTGATCGATTGATTGTTAATAAACAAATTTTCCAAGAACTCGTTTGCAATAATTCGGCAGAATCGGATCGCTTAATCATGCTTTATATTTCATGCGGACATACGGACGCACATTATTTTATATACACGATGGTTATATTTATTTTTTTAAAAATTTTTTAAGGGGGAAATATATTTATAAACAAAGAAATGATCGATCGATTATGAGCTAAATAAAATAAATATATATTTTTATCAATTTGCTTAATGAAATCATTAAAAAAAATTATTTCTCAACAATTCGAAAAAAGAAATATGTAGTCTTTCTTCGTAAGTCCTCATTCAATTGAATTCCAATGAACTTCTCTCTCTTTGATCATAAAAAATGATCAAAACTGATAACCTTTTACTTGAAAGTTGAACCTATCCCATCCAGATTTTCCATATTCGGTTAATATAACAAAACTGCTATTTTTCACTGATTCAATGATAAGAAGTTACACATTAATAGCGTAAAATATCTTGCAGGTAAACATCCGCATAAGCTTAAGTGATGAAAAATTGGAATTTTTACCCCTTACTAAGTTTAACAATAATAATAGCAGAGACAATAGCAATAGTAACAGTAATATCAGTGCTAGCTGCACTGGCTATACGAGTTTAAGTGTATTAGCGCATCAATAAACAATATGGATTACAATAAAAAGCAATTAGTTTAAACTAATGTACTTAACACCAGAAGCAGCAGAGGCAAAACACAATCCCCGAAATTTTTGCCAATAAGTGCGGCCTTGTAAACAATTTATTCATTTCAATTTGATAAATGAATCTTTTGCATACGTATACGTAACCTAAAGGTGAATTCTTAGTTCGATTTAACTGATTTTTGAATTTGATACAGAGTTGTTATGACGAAAAATGAAAACAAAAAAAAAAAAAAAAAAATGAAGAGTGTAACTTAAGGCTAACTTAAGTTAAAAACTCTACAACACTGAGAACAGAATTTACGAAAACGAGGTTAGTTCTGGCTTTCTTTACAAATTGTGGCCGGAGCCGTAAACATATATTGTTGCTTGTCGATAAAAGCAGCAGGGAAATATGAAAGCTTGTAATAGTGACTTAAACAGACGGATGGACAGACCGTTATCTGGCTGAATTGATTTCGTTGTTCACCAATATTTATATGATACTTTACGCGATGTCTTGCTATACGTTACAAATATTTGCTGAATCTAATGTACTCCTGTAATGGGTATAACAGTAAAATATTAAATACTGTTCGACTATAATGTAATCAGTTTACCACCAATTTAACCACATTGCATATTATTAATAACATGCGCGCTATGATGTAAAAAAAAAAAAAAAAAAAAAAAAAAACAAAAACAAAAATATATATAAAAAATTCATTTAAAATTCCAGACGTCGCCTGAAAACTTTACTCTCTATTTGCGTAAAATACTTGTGATGGGAGATTTAATTTCGAGTCTCGTTGTTAAAGGAGAGTGTCAAAGTGATTTTATAATTTTTAAGTTTGGGTCACTAGCGCCCGATACGCGATAAATCGTCAGGTACACATACGAATGGATATCATCATGCAATCAACGTTTGCAAAATTGTTTTGTAAACTTTTTTTTTTTTTCTCTTTTTAAATACAAGAGAAATAATAATAGAAACCTTGAAATTGAAAGTATTGCTGAAACATAGAAATTAAAATATATATATATATATATATATATATA